>BMAO01028659.1:0-129308 GCA_019973975.1 Trichonephila clavata
AAAATTGTACTTCCTACAAGACTGAAAAAGAAAGAAATTGGATTTTAAGAAACATATCAAGAAAATAAATGGTGCAAAAGAATATCTTCTGGGATAATATAAAAAGGACAAAAATATGGTGAATTAACAAAAACATATACACTTCAATATAAAATACTACTAAAGATACATAGCAATGAGAAAAATTAAAACCCATTTAAATGCAGAGGAAGTATTGAAAAAATAACCATATGTTGTAACATCATTTGTTACACATATATAAAAGTTGATGTGTTTAAACAAAAATAAATTTTATTATATATCTTTCATCGCGTAAGTTTATAACTTTAGACTATACTTTTTATTTGAACTGATTTGTACAGACATTTTTCTGTTTAAAAAAGTATGAAAAGTTTGCAAACATGTTTTTTAAATGCTTATTTTTTCCCGTAATACGAAGCATTGTTAAAATAAAACCACATGGAATAAAATAAGATTAAATTAAGATTCCACTACTCGATAATACTAATACATATGCTTATATTTTATTTTTATTCTACTCCTTTTAATTTTCCACTAAATATTCTGAAAATTAAAATACATATAATGGAATAGTTTAATTATGTATTACATTGAAAAGTAAATTTAGATCTGTACATTGTCATATTCTGTTCCATTCATTTACTCTAAGAAGTAAAACGTTATTTTTATCAAGCTATACAGGTTTCAAAAGCGACTATTTTCATTTTCACTATCAATATATTATATAACTTTTACCAAGTATTTTTTTTTAATTTAAAATATTTTAATGAGTCATTTACTGGCAAAAAAAAAAAAAAACACCTCAGTACTATAACAGCAGCTATGTGATCCGTTTTGAAATTCATAATTCAAAAAAGGAACAAAAGCATTCTGAAATCTGCAGGTCAGCTACTGCCATTCATAGGCATAAAAAAAAGGGCAGAAAAGAGGCATCGGGGAAGTGGAAATATCTCCATTCTCAATGATCCGAAATCTATTCTAGAGATATACAGCACCTATGGGATAGATGTAAAAGATTGTGCTTGAGACTACTGCTTCCCTTTTTTTTCTCTTAGAAGGAAAGGTATTAATAAAAAAGTATATACACATTTGACTGTAGATTGACATTATAATGTCCTTTTGCGAGATTATCCGTGTTCCCTTCTCGGTCAGGATGATGCTTTAAAAAAAATCTTCCGTTTTGGTGGTGTAGGTTCAGTGACAGAGGTTATCTGGTGCTTCTCACACCTCCCGTGCATTGTTTCGTGCGCAGGAAACCCTCCCACTTGACCCCTCTGGAGAGAACCCTTTCCCCGAAGAGTGATCAGAGAAGCTGAATTAATGCGCATCTGACCAACCGACTATGACACTCTTCGATCTCACCACAGGGAAGAGCGAAGGGGAAACCAGGATGCTTTGTCTTTTTAATTCCTTTATTCCGGACCGTTGGAGAAAAGACCTCCTTGGGCACCATTCAAGCTGCCAACGGATTAGAATGATAATAGATTTACGCCATGACAGCCCTAGCCGGAGGGGAGTCAAAATGGTTCCATATGAATACCCTACTTCTTGTGTGTGCAAAACTTCTTCACTCCTTTGCGAGTTGTAGAGACTCGTCAATGTGACGTATAGGTCTTGAACCTTTGTGGATTTTTTTGCACGTCGAGTCAAGCATGCAAGGGTCCTTTTCCCTCCTTCTGTTGGATGGATTCTTTTCGGCGTGTAAGCGTGGCCGATGCCATTCTCACACAAATTTCTGTTCCGAGGAATTCTTTGAGCTGGCAGCCGAGCCTCCAGTTTGCTCAGCAGAGGCGGGTCTTTGTGGAGCGGACAAGACAAACAGAGGAATGTGCTACGAACACAAGAAGTGATTGTTTACCAACAGGAGAGTTTCTTGCTGGGGTGAAAAAGGAGGGACCGTCGCAGAGTCAACATGGTTCAACGTCATGTTAACCGAAGAGTGCAAAGACTGCCTCAGGCTGAAGTGAAAGAAAAAAAAATCAGGATCTATTACTTATGAACCACATTCACAGACAGAAAAATTCCTTAGTATATTAATTTATGGGGTATTAATACATTATAGATTAAAAGTTTTAAGATCTCTTAATTTCCTATTTCTTTTGAAAAATGGAATTACTTGCTTTCAAGTTCAATTCTCAGTTACCCTTTTTAAACATTACTCGTATTTTTTTGAAACTTGATGGTAAATCTCATTTTTGTGAGATAATAAGTTACGTACATGAATGAAACAAGTATGCGTATAATTTTTTTTTATAGTACATAAAAAAATAAAAGAATTTTTCTGAAATTAAAACATACTCCCTTATTATGGTAAGATGCGGATATTTAAAATACATGTTTTACTAATCGCTATGCATATGTGATTGATTATTCATTGAATTTGCACTTGAAAGCAGCACGAGGGTTATTCTTGAATAGTACGATAGAGTCGCCTCAGTCACTATATTATGAGGCCCTTCAGTGACAGCCCTCGTGTAACTTCGAGACGAGACGCCGATGGACATTCACATAAAGTGCAGTTAGATGTGAGAAATGAGAGAGGATTTATAGCCGTAATGCCCGATTATTTTATTATGGGGTTTTACAGATAGCTTGAAACTATTGCACGAAAACGTCACTAAGAATTTCATGCATCGTTTTTCTTTATTATATCTACGTTGTGCAATGCCACACACACTAAACAATACTCTAATCATTTAAATTGTCAAAGTAATTTAACTTTTTTTTTTTATCATTCTTAAGCAAAGCGGGGCTTATGGGTTACGAGGACAATACCTGACCTGGAACCTACCTCTCCAAAATAGGACTTGAACCTGTGACTTGACAACACTGGCCACTCGGCTATCGCGAACACAACAAATTAGTGAGACGATTAAATTTCATTTAACGGCACTTTTATCAGAGAAGCAATATTTGTTAACCACAATTACTTTTTTTTTGTCATTGCATCATTTTTAATTCGAAAATAAAAATTTCACCATCAAAATATTTAGAAATTTTCTATCTAGTTTCATTCAATAAATCAAATACATATGAATCGGGGTTTTTTCTCTAGTCATATTGATTAGATTTATTTCGATTAACATTTTTTTTTAGAAGCTACCTGCTGTCAAATCTAGAAATTTCAAACCACGGTGATTGGCCGAAATATCAGAGTGACATGGTCGCGAATTTGTGGCCGGTTTTCATTCTGTCGTGTCGTTGGTTTGAATTCTGGCGTTGTATAGACCCGTCGTGTGGAGGTACTGAAAGTGGAAGTGAGAGGAGAGGCTCAAAGTAGTTGACGTGAAATAGAAATTTTCAAATGCATGTTGTGGGTTAATACTACGAGAGCCCACGCGTTGCTACGAAGCGCAGCGTGAATAAACCTTTAATGAACCACGGTTAAATGGGGAGGCGTATACTAGTACCCAACTACACTAACATTCATAATATGCATTGATTTAACCCTAATCAAATAAACTTAAATCTGTGCTGTTCTATAACTTAAAATTAAAAACCGTGAATTAAAACAATAAAATATATACTTTATATTTCCTTGATTTCAAACACATTTCACACACATCCTTATGAGAAGTATTATAATATTTCGATTAAAAAGTAGAAAATTAATGAAAATAGCATTTGCATTTTTGTGGCAGACGTTAAGTCACAAATAGTTTTATTGCGTGAGGGAGTGTTTATTGGCGCTACAGTGTAAAGCAACACGAAGGCTGTTGGCGACAGACCTCGTAATTTTAAGCCAAGAAACGAAGATGATACCGGAGCTGCTAGTCCTTTCTCTAAATTACCACATCACGCTGACGTGTGGTCTGAGCCTCTACATGGCGGGTTCTCAGAGGCCATAGGGCTCTAACTCCTGTCACAAGTCCAGGATCCTAGACATCAGGTTACTGCAGCCACAATAGCTTTGTTGCAGCAGTTGCTTACGTCATTCTGCGTTTCTTAGATGGACAAATTCTGCGTCTGTTTTCCTCACTTATAACCGTGTCATGCGAGGTGTTTCAATATTAAAAAAACATGTTCTTTTGATCGAGCATTTTTAAGCTACCTTATTGTAATATTCCTTAATGCAATTCTTTATTGTAATATACTTTAAGAGCCAATGCGAATGCAAACGACGATTTGTCAGTCAATGTGAATGCAAAATCTCTTCGTGTAATCTCTTCTGCCTCTGTCTTACTATAACACATATGCAATTAATAAGCTCGAAACACGTTTACGTCCCTTCTACCCTGTGATCCAGCTCAAGGTGTGGAAGGAACTAAAAGATCATACGACATGATGAATTCCAATTATTTTATTTATCACTATAAACAACTCAAACACAAATAACACTATTAGTAGGATAATCCAATTCAGTAATAGAGCGAGAGAGAGAGAGAGAAGAGATTCGCATTTGGGGAGAATACATTCATTAATCAACTCTTCCTTTAATATTACTTTACACAGAGCTTACGCATTTAATGACCCACTATTAGTTTATCACTCTAAACATCAACTTAATTTAAGGTCACAGTTCCTGAACTCATGCAGTCTTCAATTCAATTCAAGTTGACTTTGACACTTCTGGTTAGCTAATCTTATCACTTTTTTGTTATCTAAACTTCTGGCTTTCTTACTTTCTGCTTACGCATACATTTCGATGCAAATTCACTTCTAATCTACCAACTATTCCCTAACATTTAAACTCGCTACGATGGAATGTATATATTAAACTTAATTTGCATTTCACGTTTTCTTCATTTAGGAGAAGATTGGTTAAAAATGCTGGCTCAAAAGAATTCCCAAGAGGATTAGTGAAGGGACGCGTATAGATCCCGAACATCGTAAGAAAAGCAACTATTTTCAAGTCTTAGGAGCGGTGTTCATTCCTGAACATAATTGATCCTCAGTATCCACTGGGCTTTTTTGGTGATGCTGCAATAATGGATTATCCGAGGCTTATTTGACGGTTGGATTGATGTCGGAAGGATCATCAGGAGCCCATTAGAGGAGTTCTTCGGTAGTTATCTGGGTTTCAAATCTGTGGATGGATTCAACAGTATCACTCCCAATTAAGGCTGTGTTGGGATATTTAAAGAACAAGAGGTAATAATGAGCATTTTCCTCATACAAAAACGTGGTGTCTTTCTACGCCACTTGACCATAGATCAAAATGACGAGATCCGAAGACAACAGCTCTTTAATTGCTTCAAAAAGACGTTAGTTAACAATCAATCGCATCGAAAGGGCAGAATTATTTATACACTTTTAGACGATGTTTTATGCTGCTACGGTAAGCAAGAAATGTGTAGCATAACTTTTGGTGGCGTTACAACATATAATATATTGTATGTACATTGCTTTAAAAATTTAGAAATGTTCAATAAACACTTAATTTCACAGTTCTGCAAGATATAAGGAAACCTGGAAATAAACTTCCTTCGTAATGTTAAATGAGCCATATTATATTAAAACTGGATTATTATCTTTAAATAGAAATAGTTGTTATAGGTAAAAAAAAAAAAACTTCCTTAATTTAACGATACCAAACCTCGTTTGGTATCGTTAACGCGTTAACGCGGACCTCGTCAATCGCACAAATTAACCGGAAGATGAGCTCAACAAAAAGCTTCATTTTGTGGAAGATTCCTCCCCCCCCCCCTTCAGGTGAGCACCCTCATTCTGCTTCGTTCCGCTCCATGTCTCTTCGAAATTACGGTCTCTGGATAATAACAGGGCTCCTAAGATAGCTTTTTTTTCCAACATGTCCATTGGATCCATATGAAGCGAGTAAATTCCCTTTAGTTCCTTTCAACTCCGAATTGGGGAGGCGAGGGGGGTATAGTTCCACGGATGAAGAGTCGTGTCATCTTTGGAAGATTTTGAGGCGGGTTGGGGGGCAGGATGTCTACTCAAGACTATCTCAGGAGAAGTCCTTCTTCGGTACAAAGGGAAGGTCAGCCGTGATTCGTTAAAAAAAACCTTTTACAATATTAAATTTCTTTAGAGAATTCCATCAAAACTTGTGTAAAAAAATTACAAAGGGGTAACTGTGCGAATTTTTATAAAAACAGAGCTAGCTAGATCTTTAATTTAATTGTTCACCTTCTTTTGAAGTCTTGGATTGTGTTCTTAAAAAGTACAATTATATTTTGAGAGAAAATATCTTCCTCCGAGAGTATATTTGAATTTTCCTCTTAAGAATATTTGATCAAGAAGCCGTAATTCGCATTGAAAGCACATAGAACGAATTTAGCAATATATCTTTTTAAGACAGGAATTAAATGCCAAAACTTACAGTCGTGGACAATGGCACACACATGAACTTTTCAAAGGGGGGAAAGGGTCCGGGGTTGAAACTCCACCATTTACGTATTATGCACCAATGCGCCGCTCAACATATTATTTTTTTATTTTCTCGATTTTCGGGAACGAAAACCAGTAAAAAAAATTATCGAATATATAATTAGCATTAATTAATAAAATTAATTATAGATAATAAATAAATTAAGTTTTACGTTCTATATACATAAATCGAAAAGTAAAATCAAACGCTTTGGGGGGTGGGTCTGGACCCAGGAACCCACCCCCCTTGTGTACGCCACTGGTCGTGGAAGATAAACAGAATTAACTTTCCTTTCTAAGGGATACTTCTTCTTTCAGCGGTTATAAGAAGAAAAAATGAAAAAGCCCATTAGTCGACGAAGGAGGTTACCCATTCAAACTCTGTAACTATACAATCAATCAGATTCAGTCCCTAGAAATGAAGGAAAAATCTTGTAATTAATCATTAAGAAATTCATAGTTCTCTACTCAACGACGTCCAGTTTTTATTAACATGACACTCTAAAACAAAGCAACGGCTAACGGCGACGGACTTCGTCCTTTTAAACCTCGGTCAAGTGACGAGGACTACGCGATCCTCCACTCTGCAAACTTCCACATGATTTTATCGTGAGGAATTTGAGCCTTGAATAGTTTAGCCAAAATTAGCTCTTGGGCCACTCAACTCCCCACTCACTCTCTTAAGCCGAAAAAGATGCATCAGCCACTCTACACGGTGGGTTGCACTTGGACAGTGGCCGCCAAACTTTTGAACTCCGTGGACCACTAAATGCATAATTTTATTCTTCACGACCACTAATATTGTACGGTTACCAATAAAATTGTATGGTGGACCACTAATTTAATTGTCCACTACATGACGGACCACTATAACTGTATATCGTCACTCACTTCTACTTTACATTTCTACTTATATTTCCACCCAACTTCACGAAAAACAAGAACAAAACGGCAACGCAAAGTAATATCCACAGACTGAGGTGTTAGGCTGCTACTTTCAAATGTCGCTAGATACGCTTACAAAAGTAGCTAAAAGTTCTAAAAATTCAAAAGAAGTTTTGCTAAAAGCAATAGCTAAAATAGAAAATATAGTCCCCCATTGAACAATATAATCCATATTCAATAACACTCGTGCTTATAGAAACTGAATCTTCATTAAAAAAATATAAATAATATAAATAATGCATAAATTTTTCTGCGGACCATTAAATTTTTTCACGGACCATTGGTTGGCAACCGCTGCACTAGGATTCAAACTCATAACCCCCACGATATCACCGTGACAAATCGGCTATCGCATTCAAATTTTTTTTAGAAGTGGGCTAATTAGATGAAAATTTTTAGCAGCATTTGTTAAGGAACGACAAGGGGAAACAACCTGCAATAAAACTTTTTATGGTGCATCGTTTCTTGCATCTTTGATTTTATAGGCCCGTAAGCATGCATTGATGTAGCACTAATATATAAAGAACTTTATCATATGATCTTTTGAGAATCAGAATATTTATTTTTAAGACTTTAAACTAATAGTAAAAAATATAAAAACAGAATACTAATGCTATTGAAAATAATTTTAATATATCGTTTTAACTTTTGAATATCCTCACCAGCGTATAATCAGACGCTCAAACTTCATCTTAAAAATAACAATCCTAAGATAAAATCACTTTCATGAATTAGATTTCTCAGATACATTTTTTTTTTCTTATTTAAAATAATAAATAAAACCTCTACTTCATCATTTTCTTATTTTCCCTCACGTTTGTCCCCGGTACACAGCCCAAGGTGGGCGTGTATCCCCGCCCAAGAATTTAGCTTCCATCTGAACATTAAATCGAAACTAATAAAACAAGCCACAGGTCAGCGGTGATGAATCACCGTATAATACCAATTTGATCTGTCATGGATCGAGCGTGTGACAGGGTAAGCCAACGGAAGGTAGGATACGCGCATCGTGTCAAAATGTAAATTACACTAATATTTCATCAGCAGACTGCTGGAGGATTACTTGCACCGTGGCAGCGTTATTTCCATACGATTTCACTCGGAGTTTAATCCTCATAAATAATGGTTAAAGTGTAGCTAGAAGGCATAAGAAAATAAAATGAGATTTAAGCAGATTCTATGAGTGAGTAAATATTAACGTCGCACTGATTAGCAACAAGAGGGCTTTTGGCGACGGTCCGCGTAATTTTGAACCATGGTCAAGTGACGCGGACGACACCTGAGCTGTTACCCCCTCTCCTAACTACCACACCACACCAATGGGAGGACGTTTGAGCTCTCGACAGATTTAACGTGCATCGCTCTCCTACACGGCGGGTCTATAGTGGTACTGGGATTGAACTCATGACACGCTAGCCATGATCAGATGCCTAGACCACTTGGCCACCGCGGCCGCAAGCAGATTCTATAGTAAAGGCTTTATAAAATGGGCAAGAATTAACTTAATATTGCGTTTTTGCTCTTGAAAAAAATTATTTCAAACTAAGAATTATCTTAAAAATGTTTAATGAATTTAAATAAAATTAAAAATGTTTTTTTAAATAAATTGTTGCTTGTTTAATAATTAAAAAAAAGAGAGTACAATTATAAATATCAAAGATAAATCGAATTAGGGTTTTGCTTACAACCCTCTCTATCGTCCTGAATTCATTCAACCTAATAAAAGTTTATATTTGCCTTCACAAATCTAAATTTGCCAGTCAATAAAGCATATCCGAAATTTTTTTTAAAAAAGACAAATGAGAATTCCTATTTAAATACATGTTTCCGTTTTTTTCCCTACAGTATTTTTATGTATGTGAAGAATTCGCTTATATATGACAGTTTCTGTGGAGAGAATTAAAAAATTCTTTACAAAATCGCAGAAAAAATACAATTGGGTAGAAGCTTCCTCTTTCATTCTCTCCTCAACCCCCTTTTTTATTCGTGTTTGTTTTGCAAGATGAACTGTGCTTTTAAATAAATACAATAACTTTAGAACAATTAATTTCTTTCATTTATATTTGGTCAGTTACAAGTGAATTAATTGTAAATATTTTTGAACGTATATTCTAATTCATCACGTGGGAACACATTTTTGCTGAACGTCGCCTCTCCACATCATCTGGTTTAGAGTGTAGAACGCGTGCCACATTGCAGCACGAGAGTCGTAACTGCGTCATGCGAAGACTTATTGAAAAATTACAAAAATGTTTGAAAAGATTACTGAATAAATTGAATTACAATAGAAAATTATCATGAAGAGAATACGTAAAAAATAGAATTTTTCAGCGTGAGATTTTAAAGGCGATAAGCAAGATTTTTTCTTTTCTTCAGTATAGCGCTAAAAATGAGATTATGCTCCAAAACTAACCATTCCACAGCATTGCAAAGTTCCGAGAAAAGTGTTGAGTAACGTGAGGCTAAAAACAAATAAATTCTCTCTCTCGGAGGTCGAATCTACCTAAAAAGCCACCCTCTCTCGGGGTCGGTTAATTTTTAACATCTGGGATTTCTATTCGAATTTCAGCTTACCCTTGCAGTTCTGAAGTTTAGTGTAAAAAACTGTCAGCGTGATGTCAGATAAAAAGGTTTTTCCAAAGGTGTTGGTTGCTTACGATTTCTGTAATATCAAGAAGTAATTCGTCAATATATTAGTTATGACGTGATGAAATCAAAATATCGCTCAAAATTAACTGATATGCACCTAAAACACCTAATTTTTTTACCATCTTCACGAACTAATCCAAATACAGATGATTTAGTAAAAAAAACTACAAATTCTAAAACCACATTAAGAAAGTACCGACTGCTTAATAATCATTTAAAATTAAATGCTTCAAGCTGATTAATTTTATTCTGTATCTAAGCTTATTTTTATCTTCTATTTATTGACCCTGTAAAAATATATCAACAATAAAATATATAAGTTTATACTTTTGTTTCATTTGTTATACCATTTTTTTTTTTTACATTTCACTATATCAAACTTGCCTTTAAAAATATGTTTACATTAAAATATGTTTTTTTTATTTGTTTATTGGATCAAAGATATCTAATGAGCGTATTAAAGTTTTGATTTTGAATAACGTTAGATCATCCGCTGGAAAATCACTTAAAAATTGAGTTTTAAAAAAAATGTAAAGCGAATTTTGAAAAAATCTACAATAATGGCGTAAGTCAGGCTTTGGATCCCCTAGAGGCCTGGCCCCCACAGTGCGGGGGTGTACGTTACGCCACTGTCTCTGCCTGCTTTTTTCCTTTGTCTTAATTAACTCTAAAATATGTTCCTATTGAGATCATTAAGACAGTTGGTACAGACATATTTAGTATACCCGTTACCCCACCTACTTCAACGCTGAATTATCTCTTTAATGTGTAATTAAATTAATGTCAAAAAACAGAATATACAAAAATAAATTGTTGATTTATATAATTTATGCAAAACATTGATATCTAATAACAACACTGTATCGCACATAAATGCTTTGGAGTAAAAATTAAGATGGGGGAGAAAATCAAATTTTTCTTTAGTCAATTGAGTATTTTGGAATCAAACTTTATTAAAGAATAATCTGTAAAGATGTTTCATAAGTCCTAATCTTACAAAAGTTTCCTCCAGATTAGTCTTGTGAGTAAAATAGCTCCATCTCTAGAAACGAGAAAATATTAAATTTTATTCTCTTAACATTTCCAATCATTCAATATTTGGGAATAGAATATTTTATAAGTGGTGAATTCCCAACAGCATTTCTAGTAAATATTTAAACCTTATGCTGTGCCGGTTTATCTATTGGGTGCTTGGAGCTGGCGTCCAGGGGAACGGTGCCCGAATATGGTGAACTTAACCAGATTTTCTGGTAATAAATTTTGATCCTTCAAAGACCAAGGGGGCCTGTAGATCTTCTGTGCCCAAGGCCCGAAATCACCTTCTTCTGTTCGGTCGTTGAAACGTTTTCAAATTGATAGCTTTAGAAACATAAGTGGAACTCATATGAGAGGAATCGAAAAAATAGAGCTAGATTCAAGATCAGTGATGATCCTGAAAGAGAAAATGCCTTTTCATTCATCCTCACCCCAATTTAATACCACTCCCCCTCCCTGAATATGATTAGACACAGGCATTTCCGATCACTTTCTTTCGTGACCCTGCATTGATGTCCCGAGTCCTTTTGTCCCTCTCCGGGACACAGGTGCGGATGCCTCAACCCCACCCGCAAAATATCCAAAATCGTCTTCCACTCCCCGAAAATAGAGGAGAGGGGGAGTGGCTGAGCGAAGGCAATCAAAATGATGCAACCATACAACACCAAAATAGAACTTTTATGTTTCCACACAATGTAATGATCTTCCGGGAGTAACTGCTCTCATACACCTGTTTTTATGTTACTTTTGGATTTGCTTTTGAAATAGAATGCAGCCTCATATGTCCTGTTTTATCATGTATTAGTATATTTTATTTTAAAGTTGCCTTTTTTAACTCTTTCGGGACCTATGTGTGGAAAATGAATTGCACTCACAGGACCGAGCACTGAAGCACTCAGTTGTTACAGGCTCAAAAATCTTCCAGCAGTTATGCCTAACCGTACAAAAAAATTCACAGGAAATCAGCATTTTAATATAATGGCTCAATTTTTAGTTATATATTATGAATAGCTATTTTTTATGTTATTCACATTAAAAAGTACTAAATAAAAAATCTAACATTAATAGAAATGAATAAAACCTGCAAAATATCAAAAATTATAGCAATATAGCCCGCACTAAACAGCCCTAATTTTCTAAAAAATATATCCAAAACTATTTTATCCAGTGGCATGACGGAGAATATTAGCCTCCCCTCCCTGCAAAAGAGGTTTTAGGTCCCAAGCCGGATCTTACAACAGCTACGGATGGCGTCAGTCAGGCTTTGTGCCCTCTAGAATCCTGGCTCCTCCTCCGCGATGCGGGGGTGTACGTTACGACACTGATTTAATCTAGCACTGCAGTAGTGTAGCGTCGACTCATTAGTAAAACATTTCCCGATAATACTTGTCAAGTTTGATATACAGGGTGATGCACAGATGGGGCATTGTAATCTTCCAAAACAGACCGTGTATACTTCCCTTATGGCTGGGTCAAACAGGTGTCTCGCCAATTCTGAAGGTGGCAATGTTGAAAGCACACCACTTTTCTCACCAACCTACGGATAACGTTCGGGCACTACAATCCATAGAAAGAATACTCCTGTGAACAGTATCCATTGTAGGGTCGACCTCGCACATCTGCACCATGGACTACTTGAATGAAAAAGAATGTAGGCCTGTTGTGATAAAGACACACTCTGGAGGGTACCATGTGTGTTAAATTGTCAGAACGCTTTATAGACCCCCCTCCCAGATGGTATGCGAGGGGCGGTGATGCAGTTGATTTCAGACTCTCCAGCCTATTATCTTCAAGAACCAATGGAGACGGGACTAAAGCGAGGAGGGCCATGTGCAGATCCACAACACTCTTAAAATTGGGGGAGTTTAAAGTGTCGGTTCACAAGTTAACGGGGATCTCCTTCAAACTTCTGCATTACCTTCCACATCAGTATTTTTTCTTCCCGATAGAGGTTGAAAGGGCAGCCACACCTCAAGGACCAAGAGACATCAACGGTTTGAATGAAATAACTTTGAACCATATCAGAGAAAAGGGGTTGCAGAGACAGCCGCACCCAGGAATCGATCATTTCAAGAACTTTCAACCTTAAACGAGACTAGGACTTTTCTCCAGCGAAACGGTACGAAGACCAAAATTTTACTACTGAATATAATTGATTTGTTTAATTTATTTGGAATAAAAGCCCTTTTGGTAAAAACTGTGAGAGAGCCCTTGCAGTAAGAAAGCAATCTTACTGGCCCGCATTGTTACAGTAGTAAGCTGGATGCGCTTCAATAAAATTCTGAATGAAAAAGTAATGGAGAAGAACCGCTTAAATAACTCACATCTACATTTATAAAAATCCGTGATTCCGAGTTTGTGAACACTAACCATAAATCTGAAATCCTGCACGAACTGATGCATGTACGTGAAGATCAAACGCCATAGGACACTATTGCCATGAAAACCTTAACTGTGGTACCATCTACTAGCCCTTAAAACATTCTAATAAGTCCACATTTTTAAATTACGTTTATGCGCCTCCCAATGTTGTTGATGGGAGATCGTCGTGCTTACGAGACGTTGGTTGCGAAGGGGCTAATGCCGAAGGTACAAGATTTGAGCTCATCTTCCGGTAAAAAATATTGGTCTAATTTTCCTATCAGTTCATGATGCGATGCATGAATTTAGTGATTAGTTATTAACGGGACCCTTCGAAGCAACATGATTACTCATAAATTTGATCCAAGGCTAAGAGACAGCTGAGTAAGCAATCACATTCAATATAAAACTTCGCAGATACCTTCGCGGGAGGATTCTGAATCTCTTCTGCGTCACACCACATTGACTTTGAAAAATTTAAAGTGCGTTAAGGTATCCGACTCCATTCGGAGACCTATTTTTTTATTTTTCTAAAACTCACTAAAAATGTTACATTTTTAATTTCATTTTTTGCACTATTATAAAAAATACAGTTATAAATAATATACAAACATTAAATGTTAAAAAAATTTTAAATTTTAAGGAAATTTTAATTAATTTTTTAAATTTTTTCAAAGGCCCTATTTTTAAAAATAATTTATATTTTACAAAAACAATTGCTGCAGCACATTTTTCAATCACATTTCTAGAGGTTGTACTACAAATTTTAAATTATTTTCTTTTAATCAAAAGTTATAGCTAATCGAAGCTACAACCTATGAATTTCATTCAAATTTTCGATACCTTTATAAGGAAATCGAACTATAAAATCATTAAAAATTGTTCAATTTCTTAGCTGGTAGTCCAACCTCTAGATAATACTATTAATAACATTTGTGTAAAATTTCATACAAGTATCTCTATTGGCTCTTTAGATATCACATTTGAAATATCAAGAAATTTACAAAAAAAACAGTTTTGAGAAAAATGCATTTAAACTTTATAAATGTAATTTCAAAACAAAATATCACAAATATATTACTAAAACTCTAATGATTTATATTTAACACCTCCACTCCTTGGTATTTTGTTAAATTTTCACTTTCTTTGGGCCCTATATTTTTTTTCTGGCTGATTTTTAAAAAGGCAAAGAATGTTGTTTCGAGTTACTGCGCGAATGATGGCAAGAAATCTGTCATCACGCAGTGTATAATAATTTGCATTTATGCCAAAAGCTTTCAAACTACCTAACAAACAAATAAAAGCATTGTTAAAAATAATGACAGCAATATGGGTATCCAAAGAAAATGTTTTCAGCTCAATAAAAGTTTCTTTCGGAACAATTTGCCAAAAAAAGGCGTTAAATGATTTGTTTGCATTTGTGTCACACCGTGGAGGCAATTTTATAATAACTGCTTATCACACAACTTTGTGTACACAGGTTTAACAATATTTAAAAGTTTCATGGAAAGGCTTACACCTTTATTTATATATATTTTTTTCCGGTGGCTATTCTTCATTGATACTCACACCAGCTCTCAGCTCCAGTTGGGCATGGTGCATACATGGGTATCTCTCTGATGGAGCCACTGAGAAAAAATGCCGCACTAAGCAGAGCTTTGACGTGATTGGTGTTACTGCCACAATAGTTTTGAATTTTATTAATCATAACACTGGTAAGTTTTTCTTTCCCACCGACGTTTTTCTGGCTTTTTCTTTCTTTGCCAAATACTCACTCTTTCTTAGAAGTATCTTAGGCACTCATTTTATGACACTGTTGACATCAAATAGATCTTTAACTAAAAGGTATCCTTGGGAATCACCATCACACACCATAGAAATCAACATAATTTCAAGATCTCGTGGTATAAAATCATACAAAGATTTTGTACGCACTAACAGATTCCGTGATTGAAGTAAATACCAGATGAATGCAGGAACACGCACGTTCGACTAGACATTTAGAATTATACAAAATTTGGACATCATTTCCTAATCTGGAAGTTTCCCAGTGGCCTTGGATAAAATTGCTA
Source organism: Trichonephila clavata (assembly GCA_019973975.1). Taxonomy (NCBI): domain Eukaryota; kingdom Metazoa; phylum Arthropoda; class Arachnida; order Araneae; family Nephilidae; genus Trichonephila; species Trichonephila clavata. Next base: position 15,414 of record BMAO01028659.1, read on the forward strand.
AAGAAACTTTTACGGAAGAATGTCCACGTATCTGTCGTCAACGGATATTCCACATTCTCCAATTGACGTGTTGGAACATTTTGTGTAATGCTTTTTACTACCAACGCAGCAGCATTCATGACATCTTTAGCCGTTGATGTAGCAACAGCCAAGATATTTCTTTCACAAAGTCTATATGCTCTTTTTGCCATACAGGGCATATTCAGCTTAGCACGTAACTTTCTCGCAGACAAATGTCATCTTCCAATAACTCACATTCCACAAATAAGTTGCAAATTAATTGAAGTTTGGTTTTTAGTAGCTGGAAAAATTGACTATAAAAGTACATTTGGAGCATTTTAAAGTCACATTAGAAGTCAGTCCAAACAAGTAATTATGGTGAAAAGAGGCAACATTTCTCATACTATATTAATTTATTGCGGTGCTCGCCACACATCGGTTTCGTGTGTTTACATCGCTCTGCGTCCGCCAGGCCAGATTCTCAAAACTATTCTAAGGGGTTGCCATATTCCGTAAGGGACCCATGGTCGGGTTTACCACATAATCTTCATGCAGGTACAGATTCTTCTCAAAACAATTGAAGAAACACAAATTGAGAAAAACATACTTCCCAAAATATTTAAATAAAATATTCCATAACCTCTTAACGTTGCATTAAAACATTCTTTGCACTGTGAAAAATTCTTCAGTGAATCCAGTTTTTGTTCATTACAAGTTTGAATACTTGTTACTTCCAATGTTTTTGTTACCAGTCCACTGTTATCACGAGTCCACTGTTATCACGAGTCCACTGTTGCATTTTCAAGAAGTTAATTTTATAGTTTTATGAACCATTATAACTTGAATTTTTAAAAGCAGAATGTCTAGAAACGATCAACGATCAAAAATTGTACAATTAAATCGAAAAGAGTTAAATTTTTAGAAGAAATTTAGGATCAAAATTCGTAAGACGCAAATCAAAACAAAAACATGTGAGGTCAGAAGAAACAAATGTTGCCAATCGCAAGAGTTGAATTAAAAAATCGAAATTGTTGCCCATCAATTAAATTATTTAAAAAATTGTCAGAAATAGTTTTTAAAATTATAATGGGTTGAAACTGCAAAAATTATCGGTAAAAAGCATGTTAAACAGGCAACTTCCGGTTTCGATTTCACCACTTCCGGTTTCGAATGACAGTTGTAAAAATATTTTAAACACCTGTAACTTTTTTTCTAATTATCGCACAGACAAAACAAAGACAGATTTAGAAAGCTAATTGCTTGACCTTTAAAATGGTAAAATAAAAAGAAAATGTGATTTTTGACCGAAAATGGCATTTTCAACGTAGTCGGATACCTTAACTCGTTTACGCGGAGGATTCGCGACTGGAACCCGCGACTTGACAAGGCTGGCTACGATTTCATGACCACTCAGCTACAGTATCGCGGCCACATTATCAATAATGGAATAAAATGATTATATGTAGTGAAAGAATATATACGTACTTCAGGACGGAAGCATATTTAAAATCTTAATGCGGTATTTTTTTTGAAATAATATCCTTCTAAATTTGAACAGTAAATAGATTTAATCTTATATATTACGAATTCTAAAATGTGTAATATATATTTTCCGTTAATCAACTTTAAAAAAAAAATAAGATTTATTAGAAAAAATAAAAATAATCAATTTGTAATTTTGATTCACAATAGGTTTGCAAATATTCCGTATGTATCAAAAGTGTTGGATCACATCTTTTCAAGAAACGACCCTTCCGTTTGTAGATATAAAAATTCCGCACCCGAAGGTCTTCGACGCAAGAATAGTTTTAAGCTGTGCGAAAAATTTCCGTTAAAATGACACTCGTTTTATGGATAATTTTTTTTGTGGATAATTTTCATGGAATATAATCGAATTTTCTTCACGCGAATCCCTTTTAATTTGTTCACTCAAGACTTTTACACATAAAAAATATTTATTTTATATTTATTAAAAAATAGTTTTGGAAAGATGTTGAATATGTATTCTTTAGATTCCTTATTGCAGATTTCCGATTTTTATAAATTGTGATATCTCTGTAACGAAGCCACTTACGGAGCTTTGCGTTTACTTTGTAAGTGTATTCTTATATTTCTCCTATTTTTTTTTAATCAATAAGTATGATAGCTATGTGCCTTGGGAAGATGCATCTGCATCCAACCCGACATCCTTGAGAAGATCGCATGCCTCCAAACCATAAACCATTTCCCGAGGAATCAGTGTAAAAAAATTGGCACTCATCTTAACAAGCGTAAAGAGCGAAACAATGCTCAAAAAAGGAGTAGTAATTTTAATTTAAATGGAAATGAGTGGAATAATGGAGGACGGGGGGGGGAGACATCAGTTCATTTCCATAATAAGCCACGATCGCATCTGAAAGGAAATTATAAGTTACATAAAGAAACATATTTGTGTCAAGGTAAAAACAATTGAATTTACTACGAACTGTTATCAGTTGTTTAACAGCTTATCGAAACAATTAAATACTTTTACCAATTGGAAAACCACGTGTTATACCCACCCCACGTTCAAAAAAATGAAAAGACGTAGAGAGTGTGCCATCAAACGTAGCTAAGGGGTGGTTTCTTTCCAGTTGCCGCACTCTCTTCTAATTTAATCTCAATTTGACTGTGAAGAATCTTCTTAAAAGGCTTTTTAGAGAACACAATCAACGTTTTGTCAGAGAGAGAAAAAATATTCAATATCGTTATAAATTAAAGGCAATGTAATTTATAGAATATTTGATAAAAAGCAGATAACATGTTTAAAAACATTCCATACTTATGCAACAGTTTTAGTTTAAAGTATGACGTTAGGATTTCAATCACTGCTGCAGTATGGGAAAGAAAAAAGGGAGTAGATCGAACGGAAAAAAATTGTAGCAGATTTAAATATGATATTTTCACTACAGATTTTAGATGGATCGTTTATGAAGCTACAAAAAGGCTATTGTCGATGCACCTTGCAATTTTGACACACAGTGATATTAATAATTGAGACCCCATGATATTTTTTTTGTGTTGCACGGGCTTCTAAATGTTCACAAAATAAATTGTTCTCATGCACCACAAAGTATCATACGGGGACTTACATAGAAGTAAGCGTGAAGCAAACATCACAAAGGAAAGAAGGATTTCAACACAAACATTCATGCCTTCTCTGGGATTCGAACCCAAACCCTAGGGCACCGCAGTCAGTGTCACTAACCCCTATACCATAGGGGCGGCTACACGAGGGCTATTGAGGACGGACCTCATAATTCTAAACCAGGGTCACATGACGAGGACGAAACCTGAGTTGTCTCCTCCCCGTCTTCTAACTTCCACACAACACCAACGGGAGGACGTTTGAGCTTCGACGGATTTAACGTGCAACGGCCCTTCCGCATGGTGGGTCTTCAGTGGCACTTGGCTCGAAATCATGACACGCCAACCGCGAGTCCGTGACCTTGACCACTAATTTACAGAGGTTACAGGTAATCTATACGGTAATGGTGTGAACGTATAACTTTCAGTGGCGCACACAAGGAGGAGTCCGGGTCCAGACACCCCCTCCAAAGCCCTTGATTTTTTTCGATTGATTAGAATCCTATGTATTTAATATGTAAAATTTAGTTAAGAATTTGTGATTAATAATTACTTTTTTAATCACTGCTAATTAATTATTCAATAATTAATTTTTTACTTTTTTGTTCCCGAAAATCGACAAAAATTAAAAGAATATATTGGGTGGCATATTGGAGTTATATACGAGAATGGTGGATTTTGAGCCTCAACTCTCCAAACCCTCTTTGAAAAATTCCTGAGTGCACCACTGATTATATTTCATACATTGTTACGCACATAATACAAATAATTCTTCTTTTGAGCCCAACTCTTTTAAACGTAATATTATGATTGATTTTTATTAAGGTCTCAATAGCCATTTGAGAGGTATTCACAAAAGACTTCTTAATTCGAAATTACGGTCAATTTCATTTAGTTTTATTTGATTCACGTCCCACTTTCAAGTTCCGAGTGAGCTATTGGTGATGGACTTTGTAATTTTGAACTTCGTCAAGTGACAAAAACGACATGTAAGCTATCACCCCATTCTCCAAACTTCCACACCGTGACAACGAGAGAACTCTGAACCTAGACAGATTTGACGAGCAACAGCCACTCTACACAGTGAAACTCAAAACCACGCTTCAGCATTGTCAACCAGGAATTTGCATTCATGACCACACAATCATCGCAACCACTCGAATCAGAGGCAAGAGATGAGGTTGATAGCTGGCAGGCCATTCTTTGATTCGATAAATTAAACGTGCACCACCAGGTGTGGTGCTACACCCGAACAGAATAAGCGTTGTCCGTGGACTTGCGAAGCTGACCACTCAGCTATCGAGTCCGCTGGAAAACGAAAAACAACAGCAATGAAAAAAATTCATCGCGCGCGCGTACACTGCTGGCCACCGTAAATGCAACACCAAGAAAGGCAAGAGATAGCACAACAAAATTTACTTTGTAGATAACATGTTGACCAAGTATCAAATGATTAAATTTATAGACTTCTGTGAAGTGTGGTTCCGGCCAGAATCAGTAGCCAGAGTAGCCGCCATTGATGGAGATCACCGCTGCCACACGCCTCAGCATTGATTCAAAGAGATTTTGGATGTGTTCTTGGGGTACAGCAGACCAAGCAGCTTCCACACATTGCTGAAGTTGATCTGGTGTGGCAGCTGGGGGTGTAATCTGGGTCAATCGTTGAGCAACCATGGACCATATGTTTTCTATCGGTGAAAGATCCGGAGAGCAAGCCGGCCAGGGAAGCAATTCAATCTGGTGATTGACGAAGAACCTTTGGACAATGCGTGCCACGTGTGGTCACGCATCATCCTGTTGAAATATGGCTGTGTCCAAATCCTGAAGGTAAGGAAGGACAACTGGCTCCAACACCTCGGAGATGTAGCGCTGGCTGTTTAAAGTACCGGCAATGCGTACTAGAGAAGTGCGAGAGTGATATCCAATACCGTCCCATGCCATAATTCCCGGTGCAGGACCAGTGTGGTGGTGCATAACGCAGCTGTTCAGCATTCTCTCTCCACGGTGTCTCCAGACTCAAATCCGACCATCGTAATGTTGCAGACAGATGCGTGACTACAGTAAAGACAACTTCATTTCATTCTGCCACCCACATCCTTCTTTTATCGCACCATTGGCGGAGAAGACGTCTGCGGTTCTGCGTCAAGGGTAGACCAAGCAATGGACGTTTTGCGGACAGACCACTCTGCTGTAAACGGCGTCGAATGGTACGCGTAGACACTGAATGATGCGTTACAGACTCAATGTGCTGTGCTATGGTTCGTGATGTGACTGAGCGATCCGTCACTGCCACGCGCACAATTTGCCTGTCCTCACTTGAAATGGTGCACTGAGGTGGATGCGATCGACCACGTCGATCCGTCGTACCCTCCTGCATCCAACGGTCACATATCTGCACTACAGTTGTTTGGTTTCGTCCAACACGACTACCAATTTCCCTGAAAGATAATCCTCAATCTCGGTAGGCCACTATCCTTCCTCTGTCGAACTCGGATACTTGATCAAAATCTGATCACTGTTTTCTACAAGACATAACTGATCGTTTTTTGAAAAAACCGCAAGAAAAACACAATTGCCGAACTTGAAATCGTCGGAATCTCCAAGCCTTAAATAGCGCTTTGAGATGGCGCCATAGGCGTGTATGATGTGTGTCTGCGCTGAAATTCTAATCATTTGCATATCTCACCTCCGCTAATGCATGTTGTAAATTTCATGTTATTTGCGTGCTTCCTTCTGGGTGTTGCATTTACGGCAGCGTATTTCATTGAGCTTTAAATTTTTTTTGAAAGAACCACATGTCCAGTTCTTTTTTTTCATTATAAAATGCCTTTTTTTCATTCTCAGACTATTAAATGGGTTGTAATGCTGTTGTCACTGAAGATGGGCCGTGAAGATGGATTGATAAGCGTTAGATCTGTTAAGGCTCTAATCCTCCTGTTTTTATTTGTTTTGTTGTTTTCTTAAGATATTTCGAGAGTGTGCGCTGTTGTCATCCTCGTCACTTGATTGAAGTTCAAAAGTACGAGGCATTAGACCACGAGCAGCTTTGAAGTACAACTTGAATTAAAAAAAAACTGTAATCCATTCTCACGCTATTAAAATAAGTACACCTATTAAACAGTTATTGAACGGGGAATTGTTTCACATATTATTGTTGGTGAATTCTTTCCCGGGGCATTCGATGCGGGGAATATTTTATAAATTCATTAGTTATTTGATAATGTAGTATGAATATTCCTTTTTCCCCTAACGAATGCTAATGAAAATTGGGGGCAAATGAGAATGGAAAAATTCGTTGGAATAGGACACTGACGGTTAGAGTAGTTACGAGCTCAGGTAATGTTTTTGAAAGAGTTTTCAATACTGGTCAAAAATAAATTTTTCACTTTTTATTAGCTCTTATTTTTAAATTATTTTAATTTCGTAAATACTGAATACAGATAAAAGATTTAAAACTATTTTTGATTTTCTCAAAAACCAGTTGAGAATTGGGGGAATAAGTACGATGCATAAAATATTGATATCTAAGTCCTAGCATTAAGCTTTCGATTATATTGAAAAACATTCTTATAACTTCCAATCCTTGATTTTAAAAGGGCAAGAATTTGAATAATAATTTCTGAAATTGAAACAAAATTATCTTTTACCCACACCCGTTAAGTTCTGACCTGAGAGGGATTTCCGCAAAACCCATTTTTTTAGTGCGTCTCTACTCAACAAATAAACAGGATTGTGTGTCAAGTCTAAGTATATTATAGTACGTAAACTGAAAAAAAATCCATCTAATATGCATAGATTTTATCAATAAGCCTCGTAATCCTTTTTGAATAGCAAATTTTATTATTGTAGATCTGGTAGTTCAAAAACGGAAATTTTTTTTTATTAATCAGTAATCTCCCATTCCCCTCACGGGAGTCGATTTCCGCAAAATCCATTCGTATAGGGAATATCCATTCATCAAAAGAAACATAAGTAGCAAATTCCAAGTATGTGGGTCTAACAATTCAAAGTCGGGTATTGGAACGATGCACATTGAATCTGTCGAGAGCTCGGTGTGGTAGTTAGGAGAGGGGGGTGCCAGCTTAGGTGCCGTCCTCGTCACTTGACCATGGTTCAAAATGATGAGATACGTCGCCATAAAGCCCTCGTGTAGTTGAACAGTGTACCGTTAATATTCACTCATTCATTAATAATTCAAAAACAGAATTTTTTATCCCTCTAACGTTTTTTAGCCCCTCGCAACCCCCTTTGGAAGTCAATTTCCCCCAAACTCTTTTTTAGAGGAGCTCTACTCCATGAAAAGGACATGTCTACCAATTTTCAAGTGTGTAAGTCGAATAGCTCAAAAATGGCAATATTTATTTATAACGCCGCTTAAGTCTCCATTTGAGAGAAGCCAAGTGCAAACCAATTTACAAATCAGCTTCACTACAGCCTTCTTTCTCTTAATAAATATCGTCTGCAAGTATATCCTGATCATTTGCTGTTATTGGGCTCATTTTAGTAATTTATCGTTTCTATTTGAATGGTCTATTTCTCCCTTCAATTATCTTTCAGGAGACTGATAAAAATTGTGCTTAATAATTATAATTCAAGGTATAATTCAAACACACACACACATATATAAATGGATCTCTTTTAATCAGTATATTAAAGTGGTATTTTTTTCTTTTGTTTATAAACCTTATGACAAACAAATATAGTCCGAATTACTTGTTTAAAAATGTTACAAATTATATGGTGCCTCAAAAAAATGTAGGGCCTGGCTTTGTAACGGAAAACCTTTAATTCACACACATTTAATCTTTGTGATAAGGCTTCCTTTTAAGTAAGTATGATTCAATGTTTCATTTTTTTTCGTTATCAGTATACAACGTTATACTCTATGCATCTTTTTTTCTTTCTCTTTTGTTCCTCTATTGTTTTCTTGTTTTTTTAATGAATATTTCTGGGAAACTTTCCTTCAAACTTCAATATTATTTGACATTTCCTTAAAATCAAATATACGACTACGTTTTTGAACATTTTTGATGTTCTCTACAAATCAACGATTGCAAAATATAATTTAATTTAATTGCAAGCCAGACAATGTTCCATCGTATTCTAGACCCTATCGCTTACCGTTCTCAATTCTAATGTTCAGGGCAGTATCATATTTATTATTAAATAGCAAAAAATTATTAATTTTGAGTTAACATTAGGAATTAATTCATTTTAATTTTTTTAAAAATGTCTATTTTAAAATAAGTGGCTGCGTCGTCAGGACACATTATAAATGAGTTTTAAAATCACCAACAAAATATTATATCGGCACACTATCCCTACCACTACTCAAAAGAAATATCACCTTACTATTGAAAAGCGCTTTACCCTCCTAAAACATCCCAATGATTTATACGAAAGAGAATCCCCCCCCCCTTCCCAAGAGGGAACTCAACTTTTTATATAAAGACCATTATCAGAAAAATCCATATCCATGTCGGAAAAAAAATCAGAAGCGAAGGGGGGGGGGTCGATTGGTCTCGGACAGTGGTGTTCAGAGGTGTGGGCTCGGGGTGCGTGCCATTTGCCGATTTTGGGAGAGCGAAACGTGACCCAAATCGGACGTACCCTGTTTCAGAACTTTTCACGGATATCGAACGAAATTGAGCTTAGAGTTTATAGAGAGGTTTTTTAAGCTTGAAATGTAAAATTTAAAAAAAAAAGATTTTTATTTTGAATTTTCTTACTTCTTCTTTTTAATGCTTAATGTGTTGAGGAGGCTTTTTAATAAATGTTCAAAAACAAATTCTCTGAGATCCCTTTAATTTACGCCCTCTTACCCCTCTTTTTTTTAACACAACTGCTTCAAATGAACGAGTGCTTGCAAACGCAATTCCTTTAGTTTATGAACTCTACAAAATATATTTATTTTTTTAGAAAATAAAGAGATTTTTTTTTATTGAAAATAAATAGATGAGTGAGTGACTAAATATCTACGTCGTTTTTACAGCTGTTAGGGGGCTTTTTTGGTGACAGACCTCGTAATTCTCAACCATGGTCAAGTGACGAGGACGACACCCGAACTGGCAGCTCCTCTCCTAGGTTCCACATTACAGCAACGGAAGACCGGACACATTTACCGTGCACTCTGCAAGGTGAGTCTAAAGCGGCTCGAAAACATGACACGTTGACCAAGAGTCCGTGACCACATACACAGATGAGAGTCGGAAACTATAGAATTGTCGGATAATATGAAATACTCAAGTTTTGGCTCCGTTTGTAGCTGCTAATGCGTGAAAAACCCTTGATCTACTGACGAAAGACTCTTATGATGTATTGCAGTGAGAGTTGATCATATTTCATACTACCCGGCGAAAATATATAATATCTCGTATACCCGATAAAATATATTAAATAAAAAATAAGATTTGACTATAATATTACGGCTAAATAACATTTATTAATTTTATCTAGGTATATTAATATAGCCTCAATTATAAATAAAGTACATTTTTAAAAGTTGAATGCATTGGTAAATGAAAACAAATCATATATAACTTATATTATTTTAAAATTATTCTAGACCAGGTCATAGCAGTAATCGGCTTCAAAGTGACTATCATTTAACCCGCCAATAGAAATATCTTTAACAATGAACTTTTTTATTGCTCCTACATTCCTTACTTCTAGGTCTCAGGCCAGAGACCCCAAAATGACCATGCTCTACATTCGTCTACAAGCTCTTATTTTCACCTCAGCTCTGTTCTTCCAAGAGTTCTGATACGGTTATCCCTGATACGTCGAAGTCAACAAATTTTGTCCTTCCCGTGGAGATATCACCGCCACCTTTAAAAAAGCATAAATCAAATATAAAGGCAGGACCTTCTGTAATAACGCATTGTCCTTATAAAAAGCATTAGAGTATAAACTAAACGAAAAGGACAAGAAGAAGGAACCAGAGCCTCCAGACATCAGGACATTAAAAAAAACTCCTTATTAAAGATTCAAACTTATAAACCGACCTTCTAGAACTAAACTAAGAAGTGATAACTCCTGTGTTAGCAGCAATGAATCGTTCTATTCTAAGGAATAATTTGTAATAAGCTTCCTGCCATCAACTAAAAAACCAGATATATGTAAAACATGAATAAGCTAAATGTATCTTCTGTAATGAGAAATTCTTCGAAGATCAACGAGGGGAAATTTGGATTATATGCTGTTTTCTGTGGGCTCACCTTTATGGTACTGGAGTAGAGAAAGTTTGCATTTGTGATGGTTGTAAAGAGACTGGATACAGAAAAATGACTTTCGCGTATTCTTAAAAATATGGCTTTTATAGTAACAAAAATAACTACATTTTACGAAGTCTTGGTTTTCTAATGGTTTAAACCACCTATTTCATATTACCCGACTATCATTTGACATCGGAAAATTTTTTTAAATATTTTTTATAACAACAAAATAAATGTTATTTTTTGACAAGTAATAATTCATTTCAGTAGTTTATATTATTTATCCATGATGATTTTGAAGATTTTTGTAAAAAAAACCAGTAAATTATTTTTTAGAAATGTAAATGTGGTATTCAGTAATACCGATTCTCATCGATATATATAATTCACATTTTATTAAAGCTAATTCTTGAACTCAGTGGCATACTAAAAAACTCTGAACAGGACTTAACTAAAAATATTGAATCTTCTCCCATCAGGTCCTCAAGGTTATAAAGCAGACTTAAGGGCCTAAAACAAATCGCAGCATCGGATTAGTTCGAACTATTTATGCAAATCAAAGAGAGCTAAAAGAAATCTCCCTTAAAAACGTTCCTGAACATTATCCAATTCTTGAAATAAAAAATTACACATTACTTAAAGTTAGGACTGGAATCCGTTTTTACTATATAAATGAAACAATAATTGTTTCTTTTTTACACAAATCTTTTATATTTTAAGAATAAGGTGCAGGGATCATGAATTATTAGAAATATTACGGGTCCAAGAATTTTAAACTAAATTAATAAAAGCAATATTTTTTGGTATTTTTAATGAACTGCAGCTTTCTTTTATTATAAAATAAAAATGTGTATTTCTAAAATATTTGTTACTCAAATACATAATTGACATTTAAAATCTTTTCCTATAAAGAGAACAATAAAGCAGTTTTGAGATAAATGTATTAATTACATTTCACCACAAAAAATATTTAACAAAATTTTTTTACACGACAAATAAAAGTATATTTTTTTCGAATGATGTGCATTCAAATACAAAAACCGTTGATAAATGGTTGAGCCCCCGTTATCATTTTTTTTGTATGACAAAAGCCGTACTAAGGGCAATTTTTAAGAGAGAAATTCAATCTCGAACGTTATTTTTATTCACCTAAACCAGGGGTGGCCAACCTTTTTGGGAAGCGTGCCACAATCGGATAAAAAAAAATTACGCGTGCCACTTTCAACTTTTCCACCAAACTAAAAAATATACCAAAGTAAAAAGTGTTACTTATAGGCTTGTTATGGGTTATTTACACCAAAAACATACTTTTAAATGCAAGTTCTATACAGTGAAAACGTAAAAAGAAAATGGTATAACAAATAAAACAAAAGTAGAAACTTATATTTTATTGTTGATAAATTTTTACAGGATCAGTCAGTTAGCTTAGGTACAAAATAAAAATAAGCAACTTAAAACATTTAATTTTAAATGATTACTAAGAAGTCTCTTAATGTGGCTTTTGAATCTGTAGTTTTTGTACTAAATCGTCTATATTTGGATTATATAGCTCGTGAAGATGCTAACAAAATTAGGTGTTTTAGGTGCATATCAGTTAATTTTGAGCGATATTTTGATTTAAGGCGATATGGTACCATCAACATTTTTTTTTTATTTTTAATATTTAATATTTGGTTTTAATTGCATTTCATGAAGGTTAATATTCAACAATAATTCCATACAAAAAATTTTTTAATTTGTTGCAAAATGTTTGTAAAATTTAAATTTTTTTAGCTTTTGAAAGCATATTTAAATCCCTAAGGCTTTTTTAAATATGTCTCTTTTCTTTCAAAATTTTTTTCCAAGTACCTTATAATATTTTAAATTATTATTTTTTTTTAACATTTATAAACCCCGTGCACCTCCGAACGTATAACACGGGGGTAAACAACACAGACAGAAGAAAGGATTATAACACAAACATCCATGCCTTCTCCGGGATTCGAACCCAGTCCCTGCGGCACCGCAGTCAGCTTCACTGACCACTATACCGGATGGGCGGCACCTTATAATATAGTACATAAAACTGTGCATGGGTTTCTTCTGCTGCTGCTCTTTGATATTTTACTAAATTTTTTATAGTTAAACTTCCAAAAATTCCCCAAAAAACATTAATTTTAACTTCGAAATTTTTTAGAAAAAGTACTAAACATATTAGAGCTAATTCTATGCACAGTTTTACAAAACATACATTTCAGAACACGTATAAAAAATTTCAAACCCATACTTCAATTATCAAAGAAGCCTTAGGGTTTTGAATAACAGTATATGTACAAAAATTCAACATGGAGAAATATGAGTTTGAAGTTTTCATTCCATGAATAGCATGATATAATATTCATCAAATAGTCTGAAATTTTATGAAATGTTAATTAGCTTATTTAAAACTACTTACCATAAAAAATTGCACAAATGTAGAAAAATTAAACAGTATACTACCATAACGAATATATAGAAGAAAACGAATGAAAGATCAATATTTCATAAAACTTTATCTTAATAATTATAAAAAAAAATAAATACACACACTTCAGGGCTAATTCCATGCTCAGAGCTAATGCACAACATGTACAAAAGATGTTTATGCCTTTATTTTTTAATTCCATGATTTTAAAAGCCTTCGCATGTTAAATATTGTACACGAATAAAAGCAAAAGCAAATAACAATTTATAGGTAAAATTCATCAAAATCTAAGAACTGTATATGCACATTTGTTTAAATAAATATCTTAAAATACTTTAATAATAAAAGTGTTGAATCTCGCACACAGGGGATACATATATATCACCAAAAAACAAATATATAAAAATGGGAGAGTTTTTCTATTCTTGCGAGTTATATTTTTAATTATCTGATTTATCAAAATGAGATTTAGTATTTGTGCTTTTGGAGAATCCGTTTTTAAGTTTTAATTTCATTCATAATAATATCAAAAAAAGCACGCGCAACTTTTAAATCTTGACCAAATCTTCAGTAAATAATTCACAAACTAGAATTTTTGCTTGAATTGCACAATTCTTTCTTAAAATGATTTATTACTCCATATATAATGTCAATCTCATTGATGCGCATTAGTAAAATAATTAATTTATTTTTATCAGGCTCTTTTCTAGCAGATAATCTGAAATATAGGCGTGGTAGTTGCTGTTTAGCATCAAACATTGCTCCATTACTTAATGAAAAATGCAGGTAAAGCTTTGAAATTTTGCAGGCATATTTATAAAGATTTGGGGGTTTCAAATAAGCCAATAAAAATTTTTTCGACAGTTTAATGATTTTTCAGGTACCATATCGCCTTAATTACGTTTATATAACAGAAAACACTTTTTCACAAACATATGTTAATCCAAACCTACAACAATATCTGACCGCTAAATCATGTAAATTTGGAAAATTACTTGGTGGCACAAATTTCCAAAATTCGATGTAATTCGGATCATTTGCGGTTAAAATAATTTCCTTATATTTACTTTTCAGAGTAATATGGTGCTGTAGGTCAATGATTTCAATTTGTACCTGAGGTGGGTAAAAATTAATGTCTTGAAGAGAAATCGAAAAAGGATTTGTGAAAAGTTCAGTATTTTTTTTTATCATCTGAAAGAATCCTGCAAAATGGATATTAAATTTTTAAATCTATCATAGTTCGGAACATTGCTAACTTTGGCAGATAATTCCTGTATGAATGGGAAATGAGTTAATTTTTTCTCTCCAAAATCCAGACAAAAAAGCAAAGGTTTGTTCACAAAAGAAGATATATGACCAATTAGGGTAGGAAAAATACAATTTTTTCCCTGTAATCTTAAATTTAAATTGTTTAAAGGTTCCATTATATCGGTAAGAAAAGCTAAATCCCACAGCCAATTTTCCCTTCTGAGGAGCGAGCATTCACTGGGCAGTTCATCGTTTTCTTCCAGATATTCTAAAACACATTCCCTCAAACTCCAAAATCTCGCAAATGATCTTCCTTTGGAAAGCCAGCGCACACTACAATGAAGGAGTATAACTTGCCATTTTCTTCGGGGAAAAGCGTACGAAACCTTCGTCAATACAGAGCACGAGCTCGTATTTTGTTGATACAGCGCACCACGGGGTCAACAACGAAAGACAAGTTTAAGTCCTTGGCACAAAGAGCTTTTTGACGAATAATACAATGATACTTGAAAACTTTTCTTCCCATATAATTTTCAAGCAATGTAACAAAACCCTTTATTCTGCCAACCATGTAAGGCTCTCCATCTGTGGAAACACCGTCTAATTTTGTCGATTCTACTTTGTTAATTCCAATTACATTTTTAGTTCCTTAAAAATGTCTTCACTTGTAGTTAAAACTAGTTGGTGCAAATCAAGAAGTTCTTCCACAGTATCAAAATTTTCGTTCGTGTAACGCACAAAGATGCTTAACTGCGCATTGTCAGTGATATCACAGCTTTCATCCAAAGTTAATGAAAAATATTTGCAATTTTGAAGTCCAGAGACAATTTGCGTTCCAACATCCTGGCCCATGTCAGCTATACGACGCATGACGGTATTTCTGGACAAAGCTATTTTATCAACCATATTTTTGACATTAAGATCACCGACATTTTGGGCGAAAATTAAAAAGCTGCTTTTTATTATCTCCTCTCTGTCAGAATATGGTTTTTTCATGAGGACTAACAACAAAGAAAGTTCATAAGAAGCCTTCACCATGGTTTCCATTTCGTCATTTCTCTTCTGGAACAAAGATTGTTAGCCGGCTAAAGATTTCTTTTTTTTTTATTGATGAATTCCGTTTGCAAATTTGATCCAACGGGATATATGTTGTTGAAATCACTACTATGCAGTTGTTTGAAATGACGGTCCAAGTTAAATTTTTTTGGAACTGCTATACAAATTCCACATATCAAACAAACAGGCTAGGAAGCATTTTGATGTGTAAACAAGTATTGTTCTTCCCAGACAATTTTAAAATCTCGTGCTGCAATATCCTCTAGATAATTTCTTTTCGATGTCAAAGGTTCACTCATAAACATATTGAAAATTTTAAAAAAATTAAACAACTACGCTCAACACTAAAATCTAAAAACAATTGTAGAAAAGCTAAACGTCTTGCTAAACAGAGTTTAAAATCAACTGAGTCTGACAGCTAGAAACAATTTGCCAATGTTACGCTATAAATTTTCTAGGCTCCGAATCCAGCATTCTGATTAGTCATGGATGCAAGTTCACACTCCCTCTGCTTTACAAAGCAGCTACTTTGTGCAGATAGATTACTTCTACCGTATCAACAACTGCGCTCCTAATATATTGCAGAATTACTTCTTGACATTACAGAAATCGTAAATAGCCAACATCTCCGGAAAAACCTTTTTATCTGACATCACGCTGACAGCCAATAGTTATAAACTTCAATCCTGCAAGGGGAAGCTGAAATTTGAATGGGAATCTGAGATGTTAAAAATTAACCGCCCCCGAGAGAGGGTGACTTTTTGAGCAATTTCGACCGTCCGAGAGAGAGTGAGAGAATTTGTTTTTAGTCTCACGTTACTCAACACTTTTCTCGGAATGTTACAAAACAGTAGAATTGTAAGTTTTGGGGCAAATGATATCATTTTTGGCGTTTTTCTGAAGAAAAGAAAATCTTGCTTAGCGCCCTTAAAATCTCACGCAGAAAATTTCTGTTTCTTACATATTCTCTTCGTGACAATATTTTTAATTGTAATTCAATTAATTCAGTAATATTTTCATAATATTTTTGTAATTTTTCAAAAAGCCTTCGCGTGCCACAGTTACGACCCCCGCGTGCCACAACGTGGCCCGCGTGCCGCGGGTTGACCACCCCTGACCTAAACCATGTCTTTTGATGTGATTTAAACAGTGTCAGCAGACATGCATTATTTGAGAATATTAAATAGCAAATATACACCTGCTCCTCCACATGAAAAGAAAAGAGCAAATTATTCATCAGTACAATGTTGCATTCAAATCACGCAAACTAAAACATTGATAAAAAAAGGAATGAAAAGAAATTTAAAAAAAAATATGGGATATAATCCAGATTTTTAGTAAGAAAATCGAAAAAACGAAAACTATTTGACGGTACAATGTGTTTAAGAACAAATTCATGTTCAACATATTTAGGAAACTAAGCGGAAAATGGAAAACATCATTTTCGGCAAAAATTTTATTCATAATTTGAAATAAATTTAACCTAAAATAAGTCTGGTTGAAATAGAAGTAATGTATATCATATCAAAGATATTCGCATATCTTTTGATAATTTTATGTATTACTTCTCAATATTCTTTGGCAATTGATGATGGGCAATGATGGATATGATGTGAAGAGATTTTTGCGTAATTAATTTAAACAATATCTCACGGAGGGAGACTAAGTCTCAATTTGTGTTTACTTCGTGAAGATTGTGCAATCGTTTCATAAAAGTAGTCGTTATTTTTCTGTGAGTCGTTTGATATACAGCAAGATACTTGAACGAGAGCTCAAACGTCCTCTGTTGGTGTGGTAGTTAGGAGAGGGGATTGCCAGCTCAGGTGTCGTCCGCGTCACTTGACCATGGTTCAAAATTATGCGGACCGTCCCCAAAAGCCCTCGTGTAGCTGAGCAGTGGGACGTTAATATTCACTCGCGCAATCCCATGTCATATTTTCAATTCCGGGATTTCGGGATTACATTATCCAAATCTCGGGATCCCGGAATTGGTCCCGGGATTAGCATTAGACTATTTATTAAAAATACTTACATATTAGCATAGTTGAAATTACATAATAAAATTGAATATATTTAAAAATATATTAATTGGATATAATTAAAAATTGATTTAATATTATTTTAATGAAAGAAATAAAATTAATTCATCATAAGAAAACAAATAAAAATATAATGAAATTTTTTTAAAAAAAACCATTTCTTCATTTCTTGTGATTTTGTAAATAAGCATAAGCTTATTACAATAGATGCTGTGTTTTTATAAAAAAAACACAGCATCTCCAGCATTCCATCGTTGAAACGACTTCTTATTTTTGTTACAAATTGTCCTGCCGAAGAAAATGCACGTTAGGACTCTTCACTAGTAGATATGATCGTCATTAAATAGGAGTATGTTCTTTTCAGGTAGTCACCACACGTCTCCCTCCATTTTCAAAAAAGAGACATTTCTTTTTTGAATTTTTGATGACAGTGTCTCAAATCTAATGGAATGCATTGGTGCATATAACTCTTTGATAACTTTATTTAGTTCTTCTGTTACACTTAATGATTTTTGTACATAAATTGATCCAGTTATTGAATCAGAATGTGAATCAATTTCAAGTGTTACCTCATTTGAAACTAGAGATCCAGTTGCATGAGCTGTGAGCAATGTAATGGGATATGAAGTGTTTCAAGTCTCCCAAGTAGGTCCGCTATTAATCAACAGCATTTAATTGAACAAGGAACTGGGACAAATCTATTCTTGAGACTTTGCTTATATTATTGTGTAAGCATTGAAGTGAGCCACTTAAATCTGTGCGACGTTTTCTCCCATACGAGTAGTGAGAGGTGTGCATATATTTTTTTTTTACCAAAAGCACTTATAATTGAAGAAAAAATACTACGTACATATTTTAAAAACAAAATATAAATTTTTGAAAAAATAAATTCTTAGAGAACTTTTATGAGAAAATTTTTTTTAAATATAATTTAGACAAAAATTAAATCCCGGAATTAGTTATTTTAATCCCGGGATTTCCGGATTGGAAAAAAAATCCCAGGGTTTCGGAATTCCGGGACTGAAAACCCTACTAGATACCTTCCAAAAGTTCTAATTACCTCTGTCCAAGTTAGCTGACACCGGACATCCTGAGGATGGGAGAAATGTCCGTTTTCTGACCCCACTCGTGATGGGGAGAACGTTACAGAAGAAAATAAGAAACAACATATCAAATTCCATGGTTTAACATACACACCCTCCTCGAACCCTTCAAGGCTCAACACGTAAGAAAAATGACGTTAAAAATATACAGTACAATAAAAAATAAATAAGATACATTTTTAATGTAATACCAGATTCACAATACTTTGAAAAAAAGTTTCAAAATATAATTCAGACAAAAATTAAATCCCAGGATTTGAAAAAACCACCGGGATCCCGGGGCTGCAAGCCCTAATCTTTAGCTTAAATTCCGAATCAAAAAGCATTTGTGTTTGAGCAAGTTGTATAAGAATTGATCACGACTATTGGACACCATTTCATTTTGCATCATCCTGATAAATCTTTTCAAGTTACATTCATTTATACATTCAATTGCTTTCCATATGTCTCTAAAATATGAGATCGCAATTTTCAGTTTTATATGAAAAAAGTTTTTAAATAACTTTCCTAAAAATGTTTCGGGATCGGTGTAAACACAAGGAAAACATAAACACAAAATCTTATTAAGTACTGCAAATATCTGCTTGCAAGTTTAAAATATATGATATTTAAATATAATTTTTTATAAGAAAAATTTGTTTCGCTTATGATTTTAAAATATGAGTGATCTCTCTCTCTAGTTTCCGTGTAAAGCAACGTAGATCTTGATTATGAATGGTAGTCATTGTATAGATCACCAACTGCATTTTCAAAGGTTTTGTCGAAATATGGATGAATAAAAAACTTGATTTCTTTAGATTGCAGGAAGGATTAGGAGAAAATGTGTGAGGAAATGTTTCAGCATAGAGAGTAAGAGTAAGAGAATATTAACGTCGCACTGATTAGCAACACGAGGGCTTTTTTGCGACGGTCCGCGTAATTTTGAACCATGGTCAAGTGACGCGGACGACACCTGAGCTGGCACCCCCTCTCCTAACTACCACACCACACCAACGGGAGGACGTTTGAGCTCTCGACAGATTTAACGTGCATCGCTCCCCTACACGTCGGATCTTTAGTGGTACTAGAATCGAACTCATGACACGCTAGCCATGATCCGATACCTAGACCACTCGGCCACCGCGGCCTTCAGCATAGAGAGAAAACAAGTTCTAGGTGATTACATTCAAACAGTTGGCAACGTTAGTGGATACCAATTCCATAAAGTACAGCCGGAGGGCAGCGTTCTTAAAAGTGATGTTAAGTCATAGAAGGAACACCATCAAAGCGCACCCATTCCAACGGGTTACATCGATGCTTCAAAGCATAATTTATAAGTGTAAACAATGGGTCCTCAACAATAAGGTCCATCGATAAAGAGCTCTTTTACCCCTTGTACAAAGGAATGGCCCTCTAATAAATTCAAAAACAGCCTGCGCCAATGAAACCGTAGCATCAAAGAAAGGTGGTGGCAAAAAAGTAAAAAAAAAAAACGCCGAGTCGAGCCCATAACAAGATGGCTCTGCTCCAGGACACTGATTACTAGGGCATAAATCTCGACTTTTTTGGACTCGATTGTCTAGGCGCGACAGGGGTAATTATTTATCCCATTAAAGAATAAAATAAAGAGCCCCCGATCTTCTTAAAGAGGGACGCCCACTCCCTTACCCTACCCTGCACTTGGCCGTTCGTCTTTTTATTGTAAGGCGCACACCCCGCGCGTGAATGGGATTTTTTTGGGCCTCCATTCACTGCAGCCATGTTTGTTGTGTGGCAGCCTTGGACCTTCGTGGAGCTGGCCTTTGGTTGGGCCCAGCCCAGGCACCTGTAGGCTAGGCCATTGATGCCTCGTCGTGATGAATCGTGGATAGGTAGGGAGACCCCTCTTGTGTGGCGTTGGGCGAGGCAGCCAATGCCCCCGATTGTTGGTGCATCGGATTAACACATCGGGTACGTTGTCACTAGGGATTCAATTAATGAATTTTTGGACATGTACATTCTTCAGATTGGTAAAATTGCCAAAGTTGGTAAAACGAATTAAGTGCACAAACATTATATACCACGAAATGAGTATCCAGAAAGCAAGTTAGCCATTGGGGTTTTTTTTTTTTTTTTTTTTGATGAAAACGACAACATCGAGTCAAATAACGCACAGTATAATACCCGAACTTAAAGGCTTGCAATGATAGAGATACAGATTACTAGTATTGTCATATATTATTCCAAACTAGCATTCGCGAGACATGTAATCCTGTAATGATTTATCTACCAAAACATTAGTCATCGTTACTATGCTTTCAGCTAATGAGTTTCTTGTTAGACTGGGATCGGCATTCACCAATTTCAAAATATCCAATTTTAAAAGGCCCAAATGAAACTTAAGAAAACAGAATCTATCTATTTTTAAAACATTAATAAAATATTAATGATCTTGTTGTTTTCAACTTAATTCATAAATTCTTAATCTGAATCACCGATAATAGTCTGTTGGGCGATGTTTCAACTGATAGATGTATCCGATAAATTTACACCCAACTTATATAACATCATATGAGCTTCCAGAAAGCAAACAATACTTCTTGTATGCAAGGAATAAATATACTATTACTTGGCTCCTTATGAGTTAACTAATGAATTTCTATCTTAAATTTTGAATGCTACTCTATTATGTAAAATTTCCAAATCTGTTGAGAGTAATAATGATTTGATGGGCAACATTACTGCTTTTGGTGGAAATACCATTATATATAAATCTAGCTAATGCATAAAAAAAGGCAGAAATACTTAAGTGATTTAAATAATATACTCTATCCGAATTTAGAGTTTCTATAGATGAAGATGTTGTCGGGAAAAATGATAAAGATATTACATGATACCCAAGCAGTCCTTGAAAAATGGGGGGGGGGGGTATCAGCTTTTTTTATTATTCAATATTAAACTAAATACTTTAAATTTCCGTAATTCAATAAAACCGCCAGAAATGAAAGTGATAAATATAATTGTCTTAAATGAATTTTAAAACTTTAAGAAAAAAGATTTGTTTGATTGCTGTTTAAGACATTTTTCTGAAATGAAAACCAGTGGCATACAGACTTGGAAAAGGTTATATTTTTTAAAAAAATGTACACACACTCACAAAACATCAAGATGCAATTTTTATAATAAAAATTAAAAATCTGTTGGTCTATCGGAGGGGCTCGAAACTCGACTCGCGATCTGCTTGGGGCTCTTTGCATAAATGGTTGCAAGGAGATCTGCTTCTATATCATACTAAAGGAATAATTGTCTGCTAAAAATTGTTTCCTTTATAATTATCTACTGAAAAAAATGTACATTTATTTGTACGTACATTTAAAAATTTAACTGATTTAAGACAGTTAATTCTGCATTGAATTGCATTAAATTGACGAAGTTTTTGAGAATGAAAATATTTGAATTTCTTCTAAATCTGGAAATGTTCAAATTATTTGTGAAACGCCGCCATGAATCTTCAAAGGGTTTATTTGTTCGCATACTTGAATTGGGAAGCACCCATGAAAACATAAGACAGCCCCAACAGAAAAAGCATTTATAACAGAATAATGCAACCCCAACAGAATAATGCATTCCATATTTATGACACGCTTAACGGTTAATGAAAAGCGTTTTTAAATAATTTATGCATGTAAAAACCCAAAGTCAATTTTAATTATTTGTGTTAACATGTAACTCCAGAAGCAAGCAGTTGAAATATTATTGGTAGAAAAAAGTTGCTTACAAGTTTAATTCCCAACATATTTTGAAAATGTTGTTTTGCACTGAGCTACAAAATTAAAAATATCTTCGATATTTGATTGTGTCTGAAGAAAAGGAAAATGTTACTTCACATATTTATCGGTATTTATATAAATTGAATAAATATTCATTTGAGCTGGATTTTCTGATTGGCAACCACAACCCCTCCCCCTTCTGAGCACGCTTATGCATGCACTACAATAGTTGTATGGTTTTTCGATACGCGTTACTTATTTTGCATCACTTGGCATCGAAAGTCAGCCGATCACTGATCTAAAAAAAATTTTGAAATCAGAGTGAAAATCCTAATACTTATTTTAATTGTTATACTTTGGACCCATTTGTGCCAACGTTTGTATACAATTACTCCACACAATTACGCAGAAATTAATTTAATGGTGTGCAAGCAATAGGGATCCCGTTTTCTGAAGGAAAAAAAAAGTCCCTCTGAACCTTAACTTTACTTTAAAAAAAAAAAAATTAAAACCGAGTTAATGGAGAAATATGGTAAGTAAACATAGTAAAGTATGGTCCGTTGAAATATAACCTTTTTAATCCGTTCTAATTAACGTTCCTCGTACGAGGGTGAAAAAAATCTATACTTGTATTTCAACTCTAATTTAAAATAGATATAGCTGAAAAAGCTAAAATTAAAATTCTTCACTGGATATGAACTCTCTTTATTAAATATTTTTTTATTATAATTTTAATAGTTATTCATTTAAAAAATTTAAATTTTTTTTCCTTACGTACAAATAGGAAAAATGAAAAAGAATACAAATTGTAAGTTTGCTGCTTAATTTTGTGCAACAAAATGTCACTGCCATTTCATGTAAAGTTCTTTTGGGCTGACAAATTTTTAAATTAAGATATAAAATATTCAGAACTGTGTGATTTCTATAAGTAACATACTTCGTGAAATTAAATGCAGTCTATAAATTTAATATTCTGATAAATTTAAATTAGATTCAAATTGTTCCTGTATGTGCAACCTCTGTTATCAAATATTAGTATTAGAATAAAATACATTGGAATTTATGAGCTATCACAGGAAGCTGTATATGTTTCACCTACCAAAAATTTTTCGTGATCAGTTTTCAAATGCTCATTTTGATAAGAATTGTGAGTGAATATTAACGTCCCACTGTTCAGCTACACGAGGGCTTTTGGGGACGGTCCACGTAATTTTGAACCATGGTCAAGTGACGCGGACGACACCTGAGCTGGCAATCCCCTCTCCTAACTACCACACCAACGGAGGACGTTTGAGCTCTCGAGAGATTTTACGTGCATCTCTCCCCTACATAGCGGGTCTTCAGTGGTACTGGGATCGAACTCATGACACGCTAGCCACGATCCGATGCCTAGCCACTTGGCTACCACTGCCTCCATTTTCATAAGAAAAAAACCCCCCTAAAATAAGAGATAAAATTTTTCTATAATTTGTTTATTTGATTCAAGTACGACTCGTTCAATATTAAGCATTATTTTATAAATTCTTTGATGTACTATGATAATTTATACGTTATCAAAAGAGAATCCAAGAAAGAGAATTATTAAGAATTATTAAAAATGTGTGTTACTATAATTCTGAGGCTGCCATATTTGTTTAGTCTGAACTCTGTTCTTCTACTATTAGTTCACAATCTCTCTAGTTCTAATTTTCAATCGTTAATAAAATATATTTTAAGTGCCCCATTGAGCAGACATTTTACAAACACAATTATTTCGGATGACAATTCGGTAATTTCGTCATCTCTCTCTATAAAAATGAATGTGTCTGTCTGTACTCGATAGATTCAAAAACCATACATCCAACTGCCGTGACAATTTGGGAAATTATTAGGTATATCCCCGGGAAGGTTTTTGAATTTGTTTTTTTTTTAAATCAGAGTTAGGGTTCTAGGTGCTTCCGAGCAAATATCCCAAAAATATCAAAATAATTTTGCTTTGTTTTTTCTTTGAGCAACTTTGATTTGTCTGCATTGTTGTAACAACGTTATTGTTACAACAATGATAAAAGTTGGCGTCGAAAATCGGTTTTCAGCCAAACTGGAATTTCATGACGTTGCTATATTGACTGAATTAACTTTTTTAAAAAAATAAATTCTTTTTATCTGTGATTAATTTGAAATATATTTTATTAAAATCCCAATTTCTACAATGTTATGCATTTTTTACAAATTGACCAGTTTGAGGCTTATGGAGCATGTGTAGGAAGAAACAAGTTTCTGATACATCCCAACTCATAGTTTTCTTTATTTTTAAAAGAGCGAGTTAGAAAAAACTTGAATATAAGAAAATGCTGAAATGTTTCCTTCAGATACTATTATTTTCTATTGAATCTTTCCTTACACAGGGAATGTAAACAAATGTCTATATTTTCTCTCCCATACTTCTTTTTTATATAGTTACATATTTTTCATCAAATAATCAAACATCTAGAAATAAGCAATCATTTTTCATTAATTATTTAATAACAATGGATATAAATTAATATTTTTCAAAAAACTAAATCGGTATTGTTTTTTACTATTCATTACAAAATGAATTTTTTAGTAATAATATCGTTCATTGTTTGTTGTACATTAGTTTTGTAAACTACAAATCGAAAATAAAAATTTAAAGAAAGATCTTATCACTTGGAAAAGAAAAAAAAAGAGTTTTATACACGAAAAGGCCCATGTAACGCCAGGCTAAACTGAGGGAAAAGAAACCTGTCTGTAAAGGAAAAGAAATTGAAGACTTTTCAGAAAAGATAATTTTAATGACATAAGTATAGAAATCCCTTATATAGCGCATACACTTTCACACAAAAGTGCTGGCATCGATAGGGAAAAGGGAAATTTCCATTGGGATAAAGTTAGAAAACCCCGGTCAACGCCGGGCTAAATGGAGGGGAAAAAGACCAGACCAACGGGACAAAGACGTAGAAGAAATTTCAAAAGAGGGAATTTTAATGACAAAATATAGAAATCACATACAGACGAGTAAGTAATGTCATCGAGAGGGGAAGAGGAAATTTCTAATGGCAAAAAGTTGTACACTTGAAAAAGCCCGTGCAGCGTCAGGCCATGCATTCATAACATATGCAGCAATGGCATAAGTTCTCGCTGAAAATTGATTTAAAGCAAACTGAAATTTTATGACGTAGCTTTTTTGATTTAATTCATTCACAGATTAAACAATAAATGCTTTTAACTTGTGATTAACGTGAAACATATCCTTGAAATCATAATTTTTCAATTACATATGTTAACGTCAAAATCCGGTTTACAGCCAAACTGGAACTTTATTTTGACTGATTCATTCGCTTTGATTGAAAAATAACTGCCTTTACTATGTGATTTATTTGAAATGTTTTTTTATTAAAGAAAAAGATTTCTAAAACAGAAATATCTATGGACATTTTTAATTTAAATTCCGAAAAGAGATAAAACTGTTTTTTAAGCAGATTGGTACATTTTTTACCATTTCGAATGCTTACAAGTTAATTTGAAAAGAAATATTGTATAACTTCTTTAAAAATCCACAAAATTTTGTAAATTTCTATTTTTTTGTTTACTTTTTTTAAACATAAAACTTTTTTAAAAAAGGCAAGTTTTCGTTTCCAGCAACCGTAAAAATACAACGAAAATAATTGTCAAAATCGCCACCTGCCAATAATAATTAGTGGTGGTAAACCTACCACAGAATTCAAGAATTTGAAGGCTTATGTTGCATGGAAAGACAACTTACGGAGAGTTCGTAAGTAGAAATATTCCTTGTGTATGTGGAAAACAGAATAATAAAAACAGTTTCACACAAGAAAAATCCCGTGCAACGCCGGGCCATGCAGCTATATATGGATGTAAATTAAAAGATTTTTTAAAAAACTAAAGCAGTATTGCTTTTTATAATTCATTACAAAATCAATTATTTAATAATAAAAACGTACAATGGCTTCTTTCTATTGGATAAAATTAGATTAGTTTTACAAATTATTAATCGAAAATAGAAATTTGATCTTATCTCTGACAAAAAAAAGAGAGAAAAAGAGTTTTACACTCGAAAAAGCCCGTACATCACCAGGCTAAACGAGGGAAAAGAAATATTCTTGAAAAAGAAAAGAAGTGCAAGAAATTTTGGAAAAGAGGAAAATTTTACCGACATAAATGTAGAGAGAGAGAAATCACTTTCCTAGAAGTGCTAGCGTCGAGAGGTAAAGCGGAAATTTCCATGCGGATAAAGTGATGTACTCGGTAAGCGCCCGAGGAACGCCGGGCAAATCGGAACCTGTCCGACGGGGCAAAGAGGTGGAAGAAATTTCGAAAAAGGGTATTTTAATGATATATTAATATGAAAGTCACACAAACACATCAGGAAGTGCTTATACCGAGACAAAAAAAGGAAATTTTAAAGGCAAAAATCTAAAAAAAAAACAAAAAACCGTGCAACCCCAGGCCATGCAGCTAGTAATTAATAAAATTAATTGCTTAAAACTAATTATTTAAAGATTTACAGATACAGTCACGTTGGCTTCATTTTTAGCGACTTGGGTCAAAACTTTAAAAAAAAATTCTCACGTTTTAAAGCATTTAGTTGATGAAATTTTATATACACGATTGTTTTAGCTGACAAGGCGATACTTTAATGATAATTAATAAAAATTAATTGCCACTTAATATTAAGAGTCAGTTATATGTGAAAACATATTTAAAGCAATTGTAATTATTTGATAAAAAGTAAATAATAAAATTTTTCTTTGTTTTACTTAGTAGGAATTGACTTATATCAGTTCTTTTTTACTTTTTTCTTGGCATAGTTTTCGATTAAACTATTTTTTTTTTCTTCTTTTTTTTGTTGAATACATAGTAGACTTGGCAAAATATACTTGCCGAAATCGCAAATAAAGAAACCCTTCAACAAAAACATAATCGTAGTGAATTATCATGTGCAACCGAAGCAAAGAAAAATTAATTCGATTGTGTGATATACGAAGTATATTGTTTGGTATATTATCCAAATTTTAATTCACTTTTTAAACTGGTTTCATAAAAGATATGAATCTTAAAATTGTGTGAGGAGATATATAATCATGTGAAAGCTAAAACTTTTTTTTAAAGAACTTTGTATAAAAACTCTTTTTTATATCCCTTTTTTATATCCCTTTAAATAACCTTTAAATTGATTCTTTTATTTCACAAGATTCGAAAATTTTGGGGATGATTTAATTGTAAATTCCTAAGTAAAATGAAACATGAATTTTAAGAACATTAGTGGTCTCACTTCCGTATTCAATGGATTCAACAAAATACTTCACACAAGTATAACTATTTTTGATGAAGTATGGGAATTTAGATATTCTTCTTTGAAATTCGAAACGTTTATTGGAATAAAATAATAGCAAAATGATGAGGAAAATATGTATATATACGCTTTATTTTAATTTATTACTAAATTCTATTTTATTTGTTCGCTTATTTTTTGAAAGTAACGCCACTATTTTCGTTTCTAATATCATATTTTGTTTTTATTTGTTCTTAAATAAGAAGAAATCTTAAAATTTACATATATTTTAAAAACATTTAAAATTAAATGTGCATAAATTATATCAAAATAAGTATTTAAAAGAATGAATATTGTTGTGTATATTTCGAATACATTTATCACATAAATACTTTTCTTCAAAGAAAATAAATGAAATGAAGCAATATTTTGCTCACTTGTAAAACAACTGCTTTTTGATATTGATCTCGAAAAAAATGATTCCCCTTCTTTTTTAGAATATTTCACCAAAGGTCGCTCATTCCTTTGAGAAGAAAGTGGATCTGTCTCTCCCTCTAATGCAGTGGTGGGCAAACGTTTTTAATGGGGGGCCACAAAGTTTAAGAAATTCTAGAGAAGGGCCAGAATTATAGAAAAAATGCATTTTGTGTTAAAAAGCTTTTATTCATAATGTTATAAAAACATTACAGCATTACACACAAATGTTACAAATTACTTTTTACCTTAAATAATATTTATTTAAACTTTTATTCGAAGGCCCTGACATATTAGACGTGTGAGACATATGGAATTGTTTTTGATTTTCCATAATATTTTCGAAAGCAGGTTCCAGCTGTGACGAAGCAACTTTCAGCAGTGCGAAAAGGTGTTCATCAGTCAATCGGTTTCTGATTGAGTTTTTCGCAATTTCATGGTCCAAAAAGTCTGTTAGCACACATAAGATGACGCAAACATCGCCATAATTTTCTGGGCGTGAGCAATTCCGTAAAAAAATATTTCCAAGTCCACTCTTCTTTAAACAAACGATACTCGGAATCGACTTTTTTTTTTTTTTTTATACTTAATTATCTTAAAAGGTTTTTTTTTTTTTTTTCAAAAATTTATTAATGTAAAGCGCGCGTTACGCGAACAAGCAAGAACAAGAGACCAAACTAACGTAAAACGTGCGGATCGCGGTCAGTGACAGCTAGCGAGTGGCGACTGAGTTCACTCGCCCGCACCTCTCATTTAACCACGCTTTGCACATCGTATTATGCAACACATGAACTACGCGGCTAGTTCAGCTTCTTCTGTTGGCTATGCATCTATTATTCTACTAAGTGAAATCCACTTTAAACTTCTCGACCGTCAAAACGTAATTGTAGCGGGCCATGTACTATCCATGTCGATAAACCCTCGGCGGGCCGGATTAAATTCTTTCGCGGGCCGGGGCTGGCCCGCGGGCCGTACTTTGCCCATCACTGCTCTAATGGAATAATCTTGACGTCCGATCGTAAAGTGCGAGTTTTTAAAGACGACCAGAGGCTCTTGACGGTTGCTATTCACGAATACAAATGACAGCTCTGAAAAGGAATGCGCTTCTAGAACACTTTACCTATCACCTGCTACTTGTTTTATGTAAGAACGATTTTAAGAATGAACTCTAATATTAAGTTATTGCTCCCCCCCCCCTTTAGTATCGTTATTAAAACTTTTGCCTGGACATAAACTATTTTTATATCTTCTTAGAATAGATTGGGGAAAAAAGGAAAATAGTATTATTTGCTGCTAAAAAAAGGGATATTTTTAAATATTTGGCTAAGATCAAGTGTTATCTGTATCTTCCAATTCAAAACCATTTATACTTTATTTGCCGCACTGCTACTTTTAATTATAATTTAATTAAGTTGCAGTAAATTGTCCTTTTAGCAAAGCTTAATGCCGCCTAGTATACCTGAGGTGATATTTTCTTACCATTGTATTTCATTGTATTATATTATACAATTGTGTTAATCCTGTCACTAACAGCCACTGGATACCGTAAAATACTCTGCTTTATAAAGCTAGGTGTGTAACTATAAACTTTCACAAAAATGAATAAAATAATGCACATTCATTAGTTGAAACTTTCATGGTGTACAATATGTTTTGCTTTCTTTATCAAATTTTTGAATTTTTTTTTTAAATTTTGCTCTCTGAAGGACTTTGGGAAACTAGGCTCACTAGGACTTTGGGAAACGAATCTTCCTTTTTAATGTTGGTCAAGTGACATCTAAGCTGACACCTTACTCCCCACACAAACGTGAGGATTCAATCATCCAAATTTGAAAACATTTATGTTCACAGACGAAAGGCCTAACGTTCATCAGCCCATCTATGAACCGGATGTTCAATGGATTCAAGATTCAAAGCTACGGTTCAACAACTCTCGCCTCGATCTCGCAAACGTGACCATTCAGCTAACGAGCCTCAAATTTATGAGTTTTCATTAACATCGCACTATAAAGGAACACGAGAGTTATTGGCAACGAATTTTGTAATTGTGAACCACAGTCAAGTGACAAGTTCGACACTTAAGCTGGCTCCCCACTCTCCTACGTGAGAACTTTGAGCCAGGAAAATTTTTTTAACAAGCCCAGTCCCAGTACATGGCGAGTCTTCAGTGGCCCAAGGTCTGAAACTCGGCCGCGATCACTAGGATTCAGCTTATTTCGGATTGGGAACCACTGCGAATTTTAAGAACTTTAAAGACCTAAACTGCATTTGCCTTTGGACAATTGCGAACACAAACATTGCGTCCGTTGCACTTCCTTTTTCCCAGTCCGTGGGGTTGAAAAGTTGATGTTCATGTAAGCAGTGGCGGGCAGAGACTATTTCTATGGGGTGGTTTTATTGCACTTTGAATAACTCGTGGACGAAAGCGTCGACACGTAATCTTTCTGCTAAAAATCAAAAATCTCTTGGTGTATTTCAGGGTGCCCCCGAATCCCATCCTTGTGTACGCCGTTAAAAGTTAGAAGCCAGGGAAGCATAGCTTGTGTACAGTTACAGTTAAGGTTAGTAAGAAGTGTAGAAAGAAAGCTAAACTGGCCACGGCAGTCGAGGGGTCACGAATCTCGTGACTGGCAGGTTCGAGTCCTGTTGCCACTGAATACACGCCATGTAGCGGGGCTGTTGCATATTAAATCTGTCGGAATTCTAGTTTTTCTCCCGTTAGCGTGGTATTTAATTTTGGAGTCACGTGAGGGTCAATATTACGAGCGCCGTCTACAGCCTTATTCCTTTCTAGTGTGATTTAAATAAACAATTAATCAATTGAAATATTACAACCAAGCAATTGCTTTAAACTGACGTTTTCAATAAGATACAGGGAAGAGAATTTTCTTTTCACTCACATATTACAAGCAAGCTAGTTATCATGGAGGCAATGAAGGATTCGGTTTAATGAAAGATGGGTTTTAAACAACATGAATTTGTAATCTATTAAATAATTCGAAAGTGACTTAGGAAAGAGGTCACTATTCTGAAGTGTCCTCTACCCGAATCCCAGGCCGTTGTCCTTTTGAGAGAGGGGGTGGACAAATATCTAGCGTCCAGTTCAATGAACACCTCTCGCTTCATTGCCTTTCACAGTGGGAGTGGGATATATCCGCATGTCCACCACTCGAGACTGAATGCATCGCTCCACAATGGTCACTTGTAGTTAGAAAGGAAGCTGACGAGGGTCAAGTGCCGGACTATAGATACCCATTGTCGAGCGCATCTGTCGGAACGAATCCGGGGAGGGGGGGGGGACTTTGACTTCTGCTTCAACAAAACGATTGCCAAAAAGTTCCAAAAAGATTTGTCCTGCCTTGATTCCCAACTCTTGAATAGTTGTACGGAGCGAATTCAAAAAATTATTTAACCGAGTTTCCTTCAGGCGCCTGAAAGCAAAAGTCCTCTCTTTTTAGAACACGTATTCGGAGATCAAACAGTCGTAAAGAGTGTGAGGTGACTTTCCTGCATCACAAATCTG
The DNA here is from genome assembly GCA_019973975.1 of Trichonephila clavata. NCBI lineage: Eukaryota > Metazoa > Arthropoda > Arachnida > Araneae > Nephilidae > Trichonephila > Trichonephila clavata. The sequence goes on from BMAO01028659.1 coordinate 46,640, forward strand.
CCTTCAATTCATAATTGTATCAATTATTCAATAAAGGATTGTGATTCAACATATTTTAATTTTTTTAATCTACCTGTAACCAATTAGTAGACAAATTTTTGTGGTTACTGATGTTATGATTTTGTCTCGAGAGAATTTTGAAGAAATGAATGCGGGTTATTGAGTTTAATATACTAAAAAACACCATTTCAAAATATACAACTGGTCCAATGACAAGGCTATGGTTAGAAGACGAGGACGCCATTTGAGGTACATATCTCTCTTCAAACTTTTGATCTTCATAGGTCACGAGGCATCCTGAAGGGACATTATAAACAATGGGTATCGGGACTTTTGCTTTTTAAAGACCATCGTCTGACAACAAAATGTTAAAGATGTCTTAAATCAAAATTTCCACACTGGCATGGTGGGGATGAGGAGACTAGGAAGCTAGATAAGTTGTCGACCTCAACATTCGTTGTTTAAAGTTAACAGGGGTATTAAGTATGTTAACGTGACCTCTGAGTCAGACCAAAGTGAGAAGAAAAGTTAACTAAGAAACACACCCCTTTGTTGCTCAATATATCCCTTGTGTGAACCAATCAATCAACACACCCTCATCACACGAAGACTTTACAGCCTATCATCATTTAATGTGCTTCAACCCTTGTTTTCCCAACGACCGGTATTTAATGGAAGTTGAAGCACTGGTCGTGAAGAGCAAGGAGTTTTTAGTACTATACCAGCTAAAACCAGAGTGTTAAGATTTCAAAAAAATAATAATAACAGAAGTTTCAGGGTTCAAAATGGATAGTTGAATTCCCATATTACGAGCATAGCACGGGTTTAACAAACGTGATTTTCTCAGTTTACTTAATTTTGTCTCACTTTCCTTTTAGCATTATTTCTGAAACAAGTTCATCAGTCTCTTTTCAATAACCAGCATGTGTAAGCAATAATCATTGCATACAAATAAATATAGTATTTGACTCGGAAGAATTCAAACAGTTTTAGATATTTAGAATGTTTGAAAGGTTATTTATTATCTAAAACAGTATCTCCCGTAGCACGGTGGAGTTGTTTCAGTGGTCCGCGGAGACTTAATAAAAAATTTGAAAAGATAATAAATAATTTTTTTACAATCACATTATTGAAATATGATTGTCTCAGACACCCCCTCCATTAAGAACTATTTTAAATACACTACTTAAATTAGTTACAATGGAAATTTATCGTGTAAAGAATGCACCAGCATTGTTGTGCGAGTTAGCTTTCCAAAGTTTTTTTCATTCGCGACAATTTGGAATTTTTGAGGGAGCTTATTTTAAAATATCTTTAAAAAAACACTGAGCTATCCACTGAGTACTTGCTATTCTAGAATGAAGATTGGCTGTGGTATTCAGCTTTACTTACTGCTATTATGGGACATTAAATAAATTTAAATTTAAGATTACAGTGAAAAGTTTGTATTTTTCTTACCCCAGTTGCTCATACATCTTCTTTTGGGGACACACTTTTGTTTTTTTTGGCTTGAGTCTTGAGGGAAAAAATTAACACACTTCGTATTAATTTAGGAACAATCTACCAGTCATTAGTGCTCCGAGCTGTGATGGATTTAAAAATTTAACATCCATTTTTTTCAGGATTCTTTCGTGGACGCGGTAGCCAAGGTATCGGATCATGTCTAGCGTGTCATGAGTTCGAGCCTAGTACCACTGAAGACCCTCCGTATGCACGTTAAATCTGTCGAGAGCTCAAACGTCCTCCGTTGGTGTGGTAGTTAGGAGAGGGGGTTGCCAGCTCAGGTATCGTCCGCGTCACTTGACCTTTGTTCAAAATTACGCGGTCCGTCGCCAAAAGCCCTCATGTAGCTAAACAATATTCACTCATTCAGGATTCTTTCAGAGCTATTTTTGATGATTTCCAAGATAAAAAAAGCCTATATTTCATCAAATCCTTTTTTAATTTCTCTGCAAAATGTGTTTATTGTTACCCACCTGAAATCCAAATTGAAACTAATGTCTTTACTACCATATGATACCAAAAAGCAAATATGAGGAATTATATTGAATTTTGGAAATTTGTAGTAACAAGCAATTTTTCAACTTTACACGATTTGGCTATCAGATATTATTGTAGATTTGAATCAACATACCTTTGTGAACCGATTTTTCCCATTATAAACATAACAAGATCAAAATATCGTTCAAAACTAACTTAATTTATTAACAACTGATTGTGTGCTTCGGTCTCATTTATTATATTATTTTTAAATTTCCACTACTTAGATTTGCATTAAGAATGAGCTATTTGCGTAAAAATTACTTAATAAGCTTTTTTTAACGATGTAGTTGAATCTTTTCCAATAAGAGAAGAACAATGAAAGATAAAATCAGAAACAATGTTTAAGTGTTAAGCATGCATATAACAACGGAATATAGCAATCTATTTGTATCATGAGGACTGTATTCTAGTTTTAATGTACTATGCTTATCCAGTATAGTGGTTAGTGACGCTGACTGTTGTGCCGTAAGGCTTAAGTTCGAATCCCGGAGAAAGCATGGATGTTTGCGTTTTAATCCTTCCATCATTCCTTTGTGTTGTAAGCCCGCGTGTAATACATTTAGAGGTGCACGAGATTTATAGATGTTCTCAATAAAAGAAAATGTGCTATGACGTTGTTTTTTTTAGCATTAATACTTGGAGAAATGTTGAGGGATGTGATGAGAATGGGCATTATTGAGGTAATTAAAAGAAATTGGGAGGGAAAAATGATTTTTTTCTTTCTTAACAAATTTAATATGATTCTTTAGGGAAAATAAGGATGTAATGAAGAAATATAGAGACTTGAGAGTGAAATTTAAGCCGCACTATAAAGCTGCACGAGGGTTGTCGACGGCGGTCCTCCTAATTTTGATCCATGGTCAAGTGACAAGGACGACACCTGAGCTGGCATCCCCTTCTCCAAACTTCCACACCGCACCAATGGGAGGACATTTGAGCTACAATAGATTTAATGTGCTACGGTCCCCTCTACATGGAAGGCTTTCAGTGATACAAGGATTCAAACCCACGACTTGGCATAAACTACGCTGCACGAATTTTTGACTCAGTGGCCACATAAAAAAATGGAATTGAACTAGAACCAATTCCAATCAATTGAACTAGAACCAATTGAACGTGACATTGACCATTAGGCTCCTGAGACGATGAATAAATATAGAACAACATGTAGTATTCCGATTTGGGAAAGAGAAACTTAAACGTGTTTCTCGAATTGTTCGATCGTTTATTAACGTCGCATTACGAAACAACACAAGGTCTATTGGAGAAATGCTAAGAGGGCCAAGATCACATAAAAGGGTTTAAAGCCACAGATCGGGCCTCGGAAAACTACCATTCTCGCACACACCTTTTAAACAAAAATATTATGGATTACATTTTTAGGAAAAATATTTTTTGTAGATTTACATAATTTATCCGGCAAATTTTAAAAGTAAAGTTTGAAAATGGCTTTGAAATCTGCTTACAAAAACCACGTATGCAATGAATACATCCAACACAGATGCGCAGTAAGTACAAATTAAACACAGGGAAAAAATGAAACAAAAAAGTCAAAACAAAATTTATCTCAAGTCTCAGATTATACATCTGTTTCATTGACGCCAATGCTTCTTATTAATACTCCCCCCCCCCTATATTTTTCCTTCTATTTTATATGCGGCTCACATTAATGGAAAATATGCAATTTTTTTTTTATAGAAATTTTGAACTGCGGCTCGAATGACAAATACTGCACCTGAGCTGGCACCCAGTATTCAAACTTCCACGCCACATCCATCTGCTCCTTTACACGGGAGGTCTTTACTGGCATTAGAACTCGACAGAAATAACGCCGGTCATGAATTCTCGTCCAGGACCCCTCAGCTACTATAGCCCTCTCAAATGATTAAAATCCAGTTGACTTTTCTCTTGACATGAGGGGGAAAAAATGACGTCTAATGAAATGTTTCTAAATTTTAAGAGTACAGAACTACCAATGTATGGATTACAACTTCAAGAATTATATGCTCAAAACCATTGAGCATTTGTGTGTGTGTTGAAAACACTAATATGTACTTACGCTCTTTACCATAAGAAAGACATCTCTTAAGTTAATTAAAGGAACTTGAGATGCATCTTTTTTATAAATGATTTACAAGTGAGAGCTAAGAATTGAAAGAAACAATGGATCCAATGAATATTCGATGAATAATAAAGAATTCCCTCTTTTATATGAACCCAAATAACCCTTTGGCACCAAACACAACGGGAAGCTCATATTTGCGAAATTCCCTCGACCCATGGGCGGCACTAATTGCAATGCACTTCCCGAAGGAAAAAAAAAGAGTGATCCCAATCCAAGTACCGTAACCAATCAGAAACTGAAATTATTTTCTCCGACTGACCTCCAAACTTAATAGACCCCCGACTGAAAGGTATTTAAAAATTTAAGAGGTATCATCTAGTTTGGTTTTCCTTGCTTTTGTTTTCGATTGAATGATGGATGGGCCGTCAGCCCACATTTGTGCACAAAGAACGATTTATCATATAGCATACGAAGATGAATTTATATCCTGGTTAATGGCAACAACGTATTTCATTGCCGATTTGTCTACGGAACCCTTTCTCGGATGTCGGTACAAGTAAAAATTTACTCATGAAAAATTTCTTTTTTATATGATTTATAGCGAGTCTCAAAGTAAAAATCATTACTCAACTTTCCACTTATCTTCTTAAACGGACGAATCAAACTAGAATGAATGAAATTTAATTTAAATATTTACTGAAAATAGTTTTTTTTTTTTTTATGGCGCAATCTCTTTCATCGTTTTATAGTTTTCACTTAAGGGAGGATAATAGCTTGCGAAATTTTGAAACTGCATGTTTTGACACACATTTCGATTTCTCATAAATTTTCCAATGCTCCTTTTAATACGATTTTTTTTTTCGGTTTGTGCAATAAAGTTCAAAAAATAAAACCAGTTTTTCCTACAAAATTATTGTATCTGTTTCAAATAGAATAAAATACTTAACCCAAAATAATAGCTGATTCATTTGCTTTCCTTTTCTCACTCGATAACTATTGAAAGATATTCAGTAAGATAAACCCAACTCACACACTGGCACCACAGCCCATACTGTGCTCAACTCAGCTTTCGTAAACTTGTGGGCTGAGGTGGAGCACATGTTCCAGTCTGTCCTACTTCAAACTTTTAACCGAGTTCATCCATTTTTTTCTGGTATAAAATGTGTTTCACATTTGTTCTCCCATACCCGTAATGTTAAATGAGCTTCACATGTTAAAATGAAAAAAAGTATTCATGGTACATTTGGAAATTTTAAAAACACTATATTGTTGTTGTTTAGCTAATGCCACCTGTCCGACGTAGTCAGATCGAGGCCCATGAAATTCATCATAGCATCGGGCTAGATTGTACGCCTGTCGTTAGCCGTACCTTTGAGCACCATGCAGGTGACAGTACGATTTAGCTCGGTTCAACCCCAATTTTGAGGGAGAACACCCTGGGAGTGGTCAGGGGCCTCCCACCTCTCTTCCCTTTCCACCAACCTCACGAGAGGACTTGCGGCTCGACGGCTATTTAGAGTACCCTCTTGCCGTGAAGGCACTATACATTTACAAACATCCATGCCTTCTCCGGGATTCGAACCCAAGCCCTACGGCATAGCAGTCAGCGTCGCTAACCACTATACCGGATGGGCGACACTATATTGTTAACAGGTGTATGTGTTATAATGTGTTGCAAATTTTCATAAAAATCGTGGCATTTTTCTGTCCGTACTTTTGCCGAAGACAGCTTTAAAAGAAGAGTAAAACAAAATTATATATATATACGCGTATTTGTATGTGTCAAACTATATAACTCATGTAGTTTTTTCCTCGCGAATTTTTAAAAAATAATTGAAACGCGAATAGTTCACAAGCTTCGCACAGAACTCAACTCTCGACTTTGTTTCACTCACTCACCCACTTTTGATTTAAAAAAAAAATTTTGATTTACGTACAGTCGTCAAAATGTCCTACCCTGGATAACCTTCACAATTAGTGTAAATATTAATGGCTCTGAGAAAACTAAATTGTAATGCTAATATATAACATAATTAATTTCTAAAAAAAAATTCTTGTTACGAAAACCAATTTATTGGAAGAATTTAAAGATATGATCTCAGCAGCATACCCTCTTAATTTCCTTTGAATGTTACTTCCGGAGATATTCGGGAAACACTTAACCGTAATTTATTTCGTGTCTTAACCCGGCTTGATTGATAATTACGGTTTATAAACTGGAATACAGCCCTGTTCCATGATCGTAATCTTTGGCCTTGAATATTTCCTGAACTATTGGTGGAAACTCTCTTTGGATCTAAATTAATTAATCTTAACTTTATGAGGGTTACGGTTTCACCCAATTTTTGAAACTAAATATCCATACCTAAAATTTTATGATAACTGAAACATCTAGATTAGATATGAATAGAAAGTCGTTCAGAGTTACGCAAAAGCATTGACGAGTAATTTTGGATAAGTGCGGTCTCACTATCCAAACTTCCATTTCACATCATGTCAGTGACTTCTTACGGAGAAGAGGGGGGTGGGGAGTGACATTCTAAAAATACGTAGATGTCAGTGCGAAGTGGTAGTTAAAACTCTGTTGGTCCATGGGAGGAGGAGGGGGGGGGGCTCCAAGCACCATGTGAGAAGGTACCATTACATATGACCAAATATCTTGCTATTGCAGAATAAATAAAAGGGACCGGTTGCTTATTAACGTTGCACATCGAAACCATACAGGAATAATTGATGAAGGGCGACATTTTGAACTCCGGTCAAGTAACGAGGATGACATCTGAGGTGGCACTCCACTCTTCAAACGCCAACGGGAGAACTTTGAGCCTCAACATATGTAACGTACATCAGCCCCTTTACAGGGTAGTCTTTCAGTGACACAAACGCAATGCAAAAACATTGCCGGCACGAGTTTTCGACCGCAGTAACCGTGGCCACAAGAAAAAATGGAATTAAACAAGAAACTAAAAAGTCCTGAAGAGTACACCTTATAAACGATTTGTGTATCCCGCATGTGTGAAACAGAAGTACATCTCAACATCATTGAATAATTCGTTATTTGAAAAAAAAAATTGTTATACAATTTATACAAAAAATAAAATTATATTTAGGAATCAAACTCTCTTTATTATTAAAACTCTGAAATACTTACTCTTATAATTTTATCTTTTCTTTTAAAAATAATTTGTTTGTTACCAATTAATTTACATTTGAATCGTTTAATAATTAAACAAACACCTTCTATTCTTTTATTGCTAATTGATTACAGACCTCAATGCAATTATTTCATTCTGTTTCTGCAAGTCACTTATGAAAAATATTTTATCCCTTGCGCTATTAAAAGTACAATTGTTAGGCTATGGAGATGACAAATTTTCAATGTCTTGAAATTGAGTTTTTCTTATTTATTGGAAATAGTTATGTATCATTTTATAACTTTTTTAACTTAGAGCACGCGTCCTCTTGAGTTCTTAATGCAACTCAGTTATAAATTATACTATGTTTTGTATAAAATTTCCTTTAAATAAAATCCTAAGTAAAACCCCTAAAAATATCAACAGAAAATTTTTTTGACAATTGCGAAATTTTTTTTAATTCTATTTCTGGGGCATTTTTGCACATTCCCACAACTGCAGCATTGTTAAAATATCTACCACAGGGCATATATATATAAATTGTATCACACACACAGGAAGATTCAAATGTTTATATACTCAGAGTTTAAACTTCTTAGAGATTCCAATTCATAATATCGTAAAATTTTTTAAAAATTTTCTTCTTTTCCATACATATATATAAAGATTTTATTATTATTTTTTACGCTTTATAGTTTCAAATTATTTATCTCAAAATCTGCACAAAGCAATTGCGGGAAGTTTTTATATAACATGGTTTTCTTTTCGGGGTTATATTTAAAAAAGCAAAACGCTTTATATAGTTTCAATATTTCTGAAAATTTAAATTAGAAACAAATTCTGCATTTTGAATTTAAATTTTAAAACATTTTTTAAAGAAATAATTGTACAAAAACATGAAATAATATTTTTTCTTTCAAACGATATTAGGACTTTTCCTGAAATTTATATTACAATAGGATTTCGAATAAGAATAATACATAGCCACTTTAAAACTGTACTTCATACATTTGAATTGGACGAAGTGATCCTAATCAAATTCAAAGCAATGATGTCATACAGCAATTACTCCGCACGGAATCGTTGTTGATTTCTTAAAATCCCCCCCCCCTAACTATGGTTGGTGTTCTTTCACGTAGAGAATTTGCAACGACCGTAGGCCGATACCTCGTATAATGTAATCCACGCAATCCGATTTCACTCTCAAATTTTTTACCTATCTTGAGAAATCGAAACGCGTTAAAAATCGGACCCAGGTTCTGGTTGATCGCGGCCAGAGACGTAAACAAGGTCCGCATGGGGACAATGGCCCTGGCCTGGACGTCCCCAAAAGGAACGGCGAAGAATGGGACCAGAAATCTTTTGTCAACATCAAAGGCTCCTTTATTCCACGACCCGTGAACGGGATCAGGGGTCATCCCCCGGGGCCCCTTCCAAAAAAGAGCATCGACTATAATTGCGGGGGTGACAACAGCGGAGGGGCACCCATGGCATAATAGCACCCTTTGGACGGGACCCGGGTCGAATCCATTGGATTGGAAGATACTGATGATACCCAGGCTCACGCTGGGAGTGCTATTTGGTAAGAGGTGGTTATGGGGCATAATTCTCGGATGGGAGCACCCCAAAATGGAATCGGCTTAGTGTCCCACTGGAGATTCAGGACTTAGCAATTGGAAAGATGGATCTTTGGACGGCTGGGTCAATGATCCCGCCCAGATTCTTTTTACTCCTAAAGGAATAGTATAAATCACGTTAAACATTAATAGGGGTTTTGAGCAACATTATTTGCTTTATTTTTTCATTTTAATGGGAATAGTAGGCCTCTCACAATAAGGAATGTGCTTTCATGGAAGGCTGGAGTAAAGTGTTTGTAAACATTGTGAAAAAAGATTTCTCTCTTGAAATGACCTGATTCAGTGAACACTTTCTTTCACTGGGCTGCTTTTTTAATATTTACAAGGCATTTTGATTTACAAAGTTAGGATAATATTTTTTTATTTCTCGTTAATGCATAAAAATAAAATTGAATGCATTATGAAAGAAACTTACTGTAATTATTTACAAAGCACGTGATGTTCAGTGAAATAATACTAAAAGCAAAGAAAGCTTCTTTCAAAAATACATTGGTATTCAAATTTATTTTTACTTTTTTGTTTGATTAGCCCCAGTAGTACTGGTAGGATTTTAATGAAATTAGGTATGAACACATAGGCTCTGGTAAAACATGTACAAAAGATATGATACGAAAGTTATCCAACTAATTCTTAAATAGAGTTTATCAGCCAAGAAAAATGTAAAAGAATTGTTACAAAAATAATATTTAGCATACTTTTTACACCTTTCAATATAGGAATTCCTGCTGGAAATGAAACTATATAATTACCCATCCTTATGATAGTTCGTTCTACTTACTCCTTCAGCAAATCCGCTTTCACGCCCTGGATGGTTCTGAGCGAAGAATGCTCTCCCATGAGTATCTCAAACAGACTATGCAAGGTTAAGGTCTGAAGATCTGGTAAGACAAAATATTTGGTTCACATCCTGAAATTTCGTGGGATGAGTCATACATAAACAAGTACTGTTTGCATAAAAATGAAATCTTGGCGAAATGCACCCTAGAAAAGCAGAAAATAGGACTTCAAGGTTTAATCCCCATACTTTACACACACACAGAAACCATTCACCTTCTATAAAAAATATAGAGTTCTGTTAGTCTGTTTGATATGATACCTTGTCAATCATCAAATCTCTCTCTCTTAGCTGCCATATCAATCTTTCTTTCGAGTATTGGATAGTATGTAGCAAATCAATACGTCACGGAATGTCAGTAGTTAGAAATTAAAATAAATATACCCCACGCTATTTTTTTCCAATGAGCTGCATATTAGCAATGAAGCCTTTGCAGATTCGGCAAGTCCCAGAATGTGAGATCCATTTCAGTGGTAGCACCATCTAGTGGTGGATCTCGCTACCAAATTTTGATGCCTGAATTAATTTCGACATTCAATACTCCGAAACTTCGAACTACAATAAAGGTTGGTTACCTAAATTTTAAATCTGTCTCTATATAACGAATCATATGCGCTGTTTCAAGTACCAGAGATTTGAACACTATCAAATTTCCTGCTGAGGTCAATTAACGTGCTCTAGATGGGCATCCTCTGGGCATTCTTCCACGGATTTTAGTCTAGAAGCGAAATACGTTAATTGTTCACAATCCCATTCATCGGATTCCAAATTTTGTCCCAAGTGGAAAATAAAGAAACAAAAACAAGAAATTAAGCCTAATAATAATATCTCCTATTTAGAAGCTCGTAAATTCATAATACCACAGTTATCCAAAACATACATTCAAGCCGTTAAACCGCCAGCTATATCCATTAATAAACCGATCCAAACATAACAAATATAACTTGTCCACCTTTGCAATGTCTGAAACCTATATCTTCTACCAATCAGATACCAAGCACAACCACAATTATGTCGTCTCCACATCATCCTCATCAACTTAAGCACAATTCCTTGCTTCCACATTTTCAATAGCAACTTCAGTGTCAAAGCCACCTGATACTATTGTGACGGGGCTATCCGCGAGAATCTATTACTAATCCTCTTGGGTAACTTTGGGGCCAACATTTATTCTATTTCACAGCCTCTTCGGGAAAAACACGAGATGATTATATGCTAATTATTTCGACTATATAAAGTCTAGATTTCGTAAATGTATAGAGAGAAGGAGTTGCCTAGCTGTAAGTAAAAAGCATCGAAGGAAAATTACTTCAACAAGCTTAGCGCGCATTTAATATTTATAACGTAAAGTAAAGTACTAGATTAATCATTAAAGGAATCAAAGGAATTAGATTTAGTACCGACCTGAGGTTAGCAAGAGTTCGTCACCTTGTCAATTCTGATAGCTTAGATTACTTAGACGGGAATAATAGATTTGAATGTTAGATTTGAGTATCGGATTTGAGTATTAGGATTAAACTAGGTATCAGGCAATCACTCCGAGGTTTCCACTTATAAATTGAACTTGTGCTTGCTATTTGTGTTTGTCTGTCTTAAATAAATAATTGTTGCTATGGCTTTTGTTGGTGATAATATGTTTCCTCCTACACTTAGAGGCGCGTCAGGCGATGTTAACTCAGTCCAAGATAGGACTAGGACACGAGAATGGCACCCAACGAGTTTGTCTTTAGGACATATCTCCGTTAACCCCGATATAGGAGTCGGATCCAATTTTCGGCTCTTGCCTGATATTTTCTTTTCTGGAGTTGAAAACATAGAAGAATTTTTGGAATATATTGACAGTAATGTTAAGGTACCTAACAATTTGGCACGTGCTTATCTTAAAGGGCGTCTCCGAGGTCGAGCCCTGGACTGGTATGACGTATTCGGATCTTCGATAGTGAAAAGGAATGCTACGGATTTCGCGCAATTGAAAGAGGCTTTGACAGCAAATTTCCCAGTGGTTAGGAATAAGACTGAATTGGAAGTCAGGTTCTATTTGTCGTATCAGGGTCACGGTCAGGCTCCTTCCGATTTTATATACGACTTGCTCAAAATACACAAAAGGTTGGGACTAAATATGTCGGAAGCAAATTTAATCGATCACATTATTGCCCGTTTGGAACCACAGTTGATGGAATACATAGAGATTTGAAATACAACTTCTCAGTTGCAGTTACTTCAGATGATCACGAAGTATGAGGATAGATATTTGAGGAGAGACAATCAGGGTTCGAGTAATAATAATAGTGAAAGACCAGTTTGGGATGTGAGTACTAGGTCTACCGAAGGGCGTACAAGAAGAAATTGGAGAGATACAGGGGTAGTCGAACGTCAAAATGATAGGAGACAGGGTTATAGAACTTGTTATGGGACGAGACCACAGAAGAACCATGATAATCAAGGGTTCGAGAACAGGAACCGTATGGATAGGAATGATCGCGGGTTCGAGAATCGTGGTGGACGAAATCAATTTAGAAATAGGGATCCGAGTGATAATTTTGAACGGGGGTCGAATAATCGATGGAATAGGTGTAGTCATAAAAATTTAAACTTTTTAAGCGTTCGAAATCAAGATCGATCCCATGTTGATGAGAAACCTCCTATAAGGGTTTCTGCTTTACGGATGTCCCTTGTAGAACTTCCGTACGTGCCCATTTTAGTGAATGATATCTTTCTTCACTAAGGCATTATGGGATACTGGGACCGAGAAGTCATTCATCTCTGAAGAAACGTAACGGGCATATTTTTCTTATAAGCCAGTTAAAAAAATCAAATGCAAAAGTTATAACGGCTCAAGCCGCCTGATGAAACAATGTAGCGACGGTAGAATTGGAGATACGAATGAGAGAATTCAAGAAAAAGTGGGAATTTCATATATTAGCGGATCTCGAATATCCATGCATTTTAGGTATCGATTTTATACGAAACTCGAAGATTACCATGAATTTCGAGGAAAAGTCTTTAGTGATTCCGGATTCGCAAATCGAAGAATTAAAAATCGTTGAGGAGAATGTAGAAATTGCTCTTTCGAATTCAAAATTTTAAAAAAGTCAAAAGAGAGATTTAAAATCGTTATTTAATACTTTTAAAGGCATATTCTCCGACAAACCGGGACTTACTCATGTATTATATCATGAAATCGATACGGGTGATAGCCCTCCATTTGTCTCCAGACCGTATCGGTATGACAGGGTTAAGCAAGGTATCATTGAATACCATATCAACAAGATGTTGCGAGAAGGCACCATCGTACAAATTCAATCGGCTTACGCATCTCCTGTAGTTTTGTGTCATAAGAAGAACGGATTACCCCAGGACAATCCTGAGGCGTATAGAGTTGCGGAGGATTATCGCAAACTTAATGCGGTAACTAAGTACCCTAGATATCCTTTGCCACTCATCGAGGATTTAATTACTAATATTCCTCACACGAAAATAATGAGTATTTTAGATCTGAGCTCTGGCTATTTTCAATTGGCAGTACACCCCAAGGATGTAGCCAAAACTGCTTTTGTGACGAAAAATGGCACTTATGCGTTTAACAGCATGCCATTCGGCCTATCGGGGGTAGCGCCAAATTTTCAGAAGGCCATAGATATTATATTGCAACCACTATTAGGGAAGTGTGTCCAAATGTATATGGATGACGTCATCATCGCGTCTCCATCATTTGCACATCACTTGGAACATTTAAGGGAAGTATTTAGGTTATTGCAAGAAGCAGGGGGTTGACGTTGAACAAAGATAAGTGTAAGTTTGGATGTGAGAAATTAAAATACTTAGGCCTCGTGATTAGTAAAGATGGGATAGTAACGGACGAATCTAAAGTTAAGGTAATACTCGAACTGAAAGCACCAAAGAATACGAGAGAAGTATCAAAATTTCTCGGAATGGCCCAATGGTATCAAAAATTTGTTAAGGGGTACGCAGATCTCTGCGAGCCACTGTATGATTTAAAAAAGAAAGGTAAGAAATTTAATTGGTCGGAAAAGGCGCAAGCTGCTTTTGAATCGATCAAACGTGCAATTACGGAAGCACCTGTACTAAAATTTCCGGATTTTTTAATATACAATTTGAGCTTTTTACAGATGCGAGTTCTATTGGGATTGGAGCGGTGCTTACGCACAAGTTCAGAGACCCATAGCATATGCATCCCACACACTTAATAAGGCGGAGCGCAATTACACAGTAACCGAGCGCGAATGTTTAGCGGTGTGATTTGGGCTTTAAACAAGTTTCGCACCTACTTTGGATCGTTACAAGTAAAAGTAATTACAGACCAGGCAGCATTAACAAAACTCAATAATGGTAAAAATGGAAATGAATGGGAACATAGGCCAAGTGCTCAAAATGTTGTGGCAGATTTGTTGTCGCGGAACCCGGTGGAAAGTTTTGAGGATAGCAATATAAATTGTGCAGTAATTAGAGATTTGGTACTTTCGTCAAGGGAGCAATTGATAGCTGAACAAAAGCAGGACCCCGATCTGGGTCATATTTACCGTTACTTACAAAACCCCGATGACAGTTCAGTAAATGCGGGGTCTGTGGGAACTGGTCGCAGGATTTCAAAATCATCAATGGATTGTTATTTTATGCGAAGTACGCATCCTCTCTTGAAGAAATGAGAGTATATATTCCAAAATCAATGCGAGGTGCGATAATGAACGAATTTCATGATAAGCCTATGGCTGGACACCTCGGAATATGGAAAACATATTTACGCGTGAAGGATGCTTGTTATTTTCCATACATGCGTAGGGCGATACATGATTATGTTTTGACATGTGAGACGTGCCAAAAATTTAACTATAAGAACGCGTTACCGGCCGGTCATTTAATACCGATTGTAACTAAATATCCGAACGAAATAGTTTCATTAGATTTATTAGGCCCTTACCCAGCATCGAAACCCCAAAGATATCGATATACTTGAGTAATAACGGATCATTTTACGAAGTGGTTGGAAATAATACCCCTCAGAAAGGCGTCCGCAAAAATAATCGCCAATGCCCTGTTCGAAAATTATATTTCGCGATATGGAGCTCCAGTTAAGTTGATCAGCGACAACGGCCCCCAATTTGTATACAAAGTTTTTGAACATTAAGTGATAGATTAGATATAAAGCATGTCAAAACAGTAGTGTATCGATCTCAATCAAATCGAACGGAACGAGTTAATCGCGATTTATTACAAATGATTGCTTCTTTTGTAAATAATAATCATGAATCCTGGGACAGGTTTCTAAATGAATTCGCATACGCATTAAGAACGGCAGTTCATGAAACCACGGGAAAGACCCCAGCAGAGTTATTTTTGGGCAGGAAACATATTACCCCGTTTCAAAAACTTGTGATGGTGACGGATGGTACAGAATTTGTGGTTGGGAATATTGAAAAGGTGTTTGAGGAAGCTAGGCAGAATACAATGAAAAAGCAAGAAAAGTTGGCAAAGTATTACAATAAAAGGAGACGCGAAATTAACATTAAGGTGGATGATTTAGTGTTGGTCGAAACTCACCCTATTAGTTCAGCCAGTAAAAAGGTGGTTGCTAAGTTCTGTCCTAAGTTTGATGGTCCTTTTAGAGTTGTGAGTGTTAAAAACAATAATGTTGTAGTTTGGAAAGCAGGTAGAAGAACAACAGTCAATATAGATCAGGTTCGAATTTACCATCAGAGAAAAAGCGATGAAGATTTAGTGGAGGTAGATTGTTCAGTTAGTAGAGGATCCGAGTATCAATCGAGTAGTTTTGAGGATGGTAGATATGGGTTAGATAGGTCACAAGGTTCTTAGAGTAATGAGTCTGGTGGAAGACAGGAGAGGAATGAAAATTATAGATTAGGGAATAAAAGTAATCAGAGAGAGACAAAAAGGAGCGGACACGAGCTGACCAAGGTTCGGTGTAAGAGGGCGATATCTGACTCACTATCCCAGGCGAAACAACAACAAAAAAATGAAAAACCAGCATTCCAGAAAATGGAAAAGAAAGCAGGAATCGCTTCCAGAGGAGCCAAGGAATAAAAGAGCACATATCTACAGAGAAGTCAACAAACGAAGGCTCCCGTCCTGCATCTCGTCGAATGTGCAGACAAGGAAGAGAAATAAAGTTGAAGATCGCTACAGTAGACTAGTTCCAGAAAGAGAGCGTCAACAACTACGACGGAGAACACAGATAAGGTCCACCTTCAGCAATTCCAGAGACGGCTGAGAAGTGCATGGGAAAGCCAGATCAAGATCGCCAGTAGGATCATTGCCATTCCAAGAAGGATCAACCCGATCTAGAAGAGATCAAGAAGGACGAGGTCACAACTACAACTTGCGGAGTCGCCGAGAGTATAGACCAAACTGCCAGGAGCCACGAGAGAGTCCACGCAGCAAAAGGTCCCCATCATTGGAGGTGCAGATAGGAGACATTAGAGAAAGAAGAGGAGCAAGATATTAGCCAGGTTGTATTGTTTCATTTATATTTTTACTGACAGGCAGTCAGGTGAATTTTTGCAAGAAGCAAGTCTTGTTTTGTTAAAGATGACTAAGTACAAAATTCGTACTACGTTGAGTGAAAAATGAACTTTTGTATATTTAAATATATTCTAAATTGTGGAAAGCATATGTATTTTTACATTTGTTTACCTTAAGTAAAGGCTTGGCTAAGCGTGCGAGAATTCATTGTATTGTTTGTTTATATTGAGAATGTTTTGAATATTGTATATAATTGTGTATATATAAGCATATTGAAGTGTATATTGGTATATATATCTGGTTTTTGGGACTCGCGGCGTAGAGAGAGGAAATTAACCACAACACTAACAGCGCTGCGCGATTGGAATGGGAGTTTTTTTTTAGAAACCAGATAAAATTTGTAAAGTAATTGACAATTTAAATATGTGTGAATTCAATGTTGTTGTGTGTATAAAGTGTTCAAATTTTTTTTTTTGTACGTCCACTGATCCAGTTCTCATTTCAGGGTGGCTGACCCTGATGTTTTGAAGATTTTGAGTTGAAGATAAAAGATATGTAAAACCAGGATGTAATTAAAATATCCAAGTTTACGGGTTGTGTATGGCCGGTTTTTTCCCTCCAGTGGGAGGTTTTTCCTTGGTCCTCGCCCGAATGGGGTACACCTTATATAATGAATGTAAAAGTAAAAATCTTGGAGTGAGTAAAAGTTGAGCTAGTAGTTTTGAGGGTTTCTTTAGAGTATTGTTCTATAAAAGTTAATGCTAAACTAAAATTTAAGATGTCTAGATAAGTTAAGACTTAAAATTTTCAATGTAATTTATATCGGGCCATTGAGACCCTTTTATAAATCCCGTTTTTTTCTTGAAGGGGGGCTGTGACGGGGCTATCCGCGAGAATCTATTACTAATCCTCTTGGGTAACTTTGGGTCAACATTTATTCTATTTCACAGCCTCTTCGGGAAAAACACGAGATATTTATATGCTAATTATTTCGACTATATAAAGTTTAGATTTCGTAAATGTATAGAGAAGGAGTTGCCTAGCTGTACGTAAGTATCGAAGGAAAATTACTTCAACAAGCTTAGCGCGCATTTGATAGTATTTGATATTTATAAAGTAAAGTACTAGATTAATCATTAAAGGAATCAAAAGAATTAGATTTAGTACCGACCTGAGGTTAGCAAGAGTTCGTCTCCTTGTCAATTCTGATAGCTTAGATTACTTGGACGGGAATAATATATTTGAATGTTAGATTTGAGTATCGGATTTGAGTATTAGGATTAAACCAGGTATTAGGCAATCACTCCGAGGTTTCCACTTATAAATTGAACTTGTGCTTGTTATTTGTGTTTGTCTGTCTTAAATAAATAATTGTTGCTATGGCTTTTGTTGGTGATAATATGTTTCCTCCTGCACTTAGAGGCACGTTGGGCGATGTGGACTCAGTCCAAGATAGCACTGGGACACGACACTATGTCTAATGCCGTATTTTTCACCATCAATAATCTGTTCACCCCTATTGAATCTTCTTTATCAATCATATGCGCTTCCCCATCCACACACACACACACAACTCCGCGGTATTTAACCCCCTCTACATCTACTATAGTACGGGATTTAAAACAAAATGTAAAAACTCGAGCAAAGGAAAAAATTTCTAAAAAAAATAAATGA
The DNA here is from genome assembly GCA_019973975.1 of Trichonephila clavata. Classification (NCBI taxonomy): domain Eukaryota; kingdom Metazoa; phylum Arthropoda; class Arachnida; order Araneae; family Nephilidae; genus Trichonephila; species Trichonephila clavata. The sequence goes on from BMAO01028659.1 coordinate 64,526, forward strand.
AGCATAAATTGAAATCAAAATGACACCTCAGAAGCCGCTTAAAAGTACACCTTAACAAGATTTATCAGACGAGGACATGACTAAATACGATGCGTATAATACATACTGACGAATGATATTGAGAAATATTCACACGCAATAACTCTAACCCGTTATAAAAATAGAAAGAAGAGAGAATTCATTTTTTCCCTTTATTTTTATAAAATACAATATCTTTTTTTAAACTTTTGTCTAGTTCTTACCAATTTTTATTTATTTGACATGTTACATTAAGTATTGTGCTTCGATTTAATCACACTATTTTCATTCGTGTGTTTTAAACTTGTTATTTTAAGATCTTGTCTGGCTTGGTGGGGAGCCCCCCCCCCCAAATTTGTTTACCTTTATCTTTAAAACCAGATTTTTTGTGTGCTTAGTTTGAAATTTTACCTTTTACTACTAAAATTGATTTTGTCAAATTTTTTCTATTTTTTGCTTGTTGTTATTTTTTCAAATTCCCTTGGAGCAGGAAAGCCTACACCAAGCCCCTTTCCGCATAAGCATGTCACAAACCAGGTCTTGATCTTCAAACAACTGTCCCAGGGAAATGCCCCAGAAGTCCAGAAAATGAGCAGGAGAAGCAGGGAGAGAGCAGGGACAGGTAAAGAAAGACTTTACCCAGTGGACAAAGGTCATACCACACAGGTGACCGCTTCTAAAGCGCGCCAAAGCTGTCTGAAGAGCCCAGGATCTCCTGCACTGCAGAGATAGATCAGGACTCTTAGCTGCGTACCAGTGGTGAGCGGGAGGGTTTTGCTAAATCAAATTCATTTTAGCTTTGTGGGGGGAATGAATTTCGGAATAGCTCAATTCAGAGAAACTGGGGTTAGGGAGATCACAACCCCTACCAGCCAGCTCATCAGCTGCCTCGTTTCCAGGCACACCCACATGCGATGGTATCCACTGAAGACACACTTGTTTCCTCTGACCAAGCCTAGCCAATTTGCATATAATATCTAGACCGGTGTTGTCCATGATCTTTGGCCAATTCTTCAAATATTGGATGTAGCTTCTACTATCTGTCAGGATCCAGATACTGTCCTTATTAGAGTTGAGAGCATGATCGAGGACACTACTGATAACAATGAGTTCCGATCGAAAGACGGGACAGTGGTCAGAATTCCTGATGCTGATTTTAACATCACTCCCGGGAGTGTTACTAAGTACACCACTCCCTGCTCTACCCGTATCTGAACGACTACCATCTGTGAAAATAATCAAGGCTTGATAGGGTACGTCATTTATAACTTGAAGTGCCAGCTGTCTGAGTAATTCAGGATGGCTGTTGTACTTAGGAGTACTGATCAATAATTCATCCTGCAATTCAACATAATTGAAAGAATCAATGGGTGCGATGCAGCTAAAAGGTATAGATGTTTCAACATTCAAATCTATAAAACCACGTTTCCACATGCAATTAAGTGGGTTATCTCGCTTTAAACGTTGGTTACTTGTCCAGTTTAAAAAGAAAGAAGAGGTTTTATTAAAGGATCCAAAGCTTTTAATTTTGTTAAAATACCTATACGAGTTGACTTCGAATCTCATAGTCAAGGGTTGAATGTCTGCATCGTTAAGAACTATGTCAGTAAGGCAACTATATCTAAGGCCCGTGATGATCCTCGCCGCAACGCGCGAGATGCACTCTCTCCAGTTTTTTCAAGTTTAGGAGATGCTACCTGAAAGATTTGATACACATATTCAAGTACTGGGCGGACCAAGGTTATGTAAGATATTCTAGGCGTGGAGGCATCTGAACCCCAGTCTCTTCCAGAAAGATATTTTAAGATCCTTTCTTGCTTTATCGGCTATTTTCTCAATATGTTTGCCGTGGTTTACTTCCGGGTCTAAAATGAAACCAAGATAGGTAAAATATTTACTGCATTTCAAGGGTTTACTCATTAGGAAAAGCTCAGGAGAGTAGTTGTGTTGTTGTTGTTGTTGCTTATGCCACCTTATCGACAGTAACATCAGATCAAGGTCCAAGAAATTCATTGCGGCTAAGGGCTAGAATTTTACGCCTGTCGTTAGCCTAAGTTTTGAGCCCCCAAGAAGGTGACAATACGATTTTGCTCACACAATACGATAGATGGCGACACCATTCGAACCCACTGATTTAACGAGCACGTTCTCCGTTTGTACTCGGCGAGTATTTGGTGGCGTCGGACATCGAACCCAGGCCTTCCGGTCTGGAGTCCGATGCTCTAATCACTAGGCTTCCCCGTCCCAGAGTAGTTGTAAGGATACCTATTAGTCGTGAAGAGGCTGACTGTAGACTTTGAAGTGTTGAAAGTAATTTTGTGGTTGTCTGCAGACTCCTGAATATTTACTAGGGGCCTATTCAACTGGGATTCCATTTTGCTAATATTTGTATCACTGCACCACAAAACAACATCATCAGCGAAAGGTCCAATTTGACGAGGGTTAACATATTTTTCAATCCCGGAAATAAATAATTGGATTAGAGTTGGACTCAAAACGCAGCCCTGGGGAATTCCTTGATACATTTTGTAATAACTCGAAAAATTAGCACGAAAACTGACTCTAAAATTTCTGTGATTCAGAAAGTTTGTGATCCAGGGCATAGATTTACCTTTAATATCCAAAAAACCAAAGCTCTTGTTAAGCAGCTTATATTTCCATACCCTATCAAATGCGTTTGACAAATCTAAAAATGTCGCCATGGAGTGTCTCGTTGGCTTGTGATTCTGAAAATCTCTAACACACTGGGTGAAGCATAAAATTTGGTCAATAGTAGAGTGACTCTTATGGAAAGCAAATTCCTCCGGAGGCATTAAGTTATTTTGTGCTTTTAAAAAAGTTTGTCGCAGTTTAGTCAAATTTGATTCTTGCGCCATTAACCCCGATACTCACTCCCATATCGGATAGTATGGTAGTGAGATAGTTGATAGTTTGGCCTTCGGGGTAACACTTGTCTAACTTTTGCCGAACTCTGCTGCACTAAAAGGATAGAATTAAATGCACTTTCGAGAATACCCCTTGCTCACCCTTGGTATTTCGGGAAATAACTTCGTTGGTGTCACCAACTTATTCCTAGGACTTAAGCACGCTTTGTCAGTAGCCACATTAATTCTCTTACTTTTCAACAGGGCCGGACAGTCTTTCTAGAGTGTCATAGGTGCGAGGCTGATCATGTCTCCCCCAGTCACATTCGTAATTGCTTGAACGTTACTATTGACAGGTTTAAGAAAATCATATTTTATTTTTGTATTCTTTTCGCGATTCTTGGTTTTACTGAGATGGTGTAGTTATGCTATACCATCTAAAATAAGAAACAACAACATAGTGCTTAATTCAGAACCAAATTTCATTTGAGCAGAATGGTATCACTCCTATATCCAATTTGTTGTTGGGAATACCACTGACACCGCACGTTTCTGTGATGCAGTATCAAGGAAAACTGTAATAATGGTCACCACGCACGCAGATATTCTACTTCTGTTGGAGACACCCTCACAAGTTTGTTAAAATGCTTGTGCTGCAAACAGAGGTCCTTGGTGAAGTTGCACGATCTTGTAAGACCGACCTAACAACTTGTGGTGGGAGCCCGTTGTATTGTTTTCAGTATGATGCCCTTGAACCCTTTGATTCCATATCAGCATGACAGAGTAGCGGTAGAGCACACAAAAATTTTTCAAGGGGAGGAAGTCCATGGTCGAAAGTCCCCCAACTCGTATCATGCCTCAAGACATTACCAATTGATTTTTCTGATTTTATCGATTTTGTTAACAAAATCCAGTAAAAATAAACAATTGAATTAATAATTAGCACTGATTAGTAAAATAAATTGTTAATTACAAGTACTTAATTAAATTTTACGTTATTTTTCATAGGATTATCATCAATCGAAAAAAACTCAAGGGCTTGGGGGACCCCCAGGACACCCCCCTTGTGTGCGCCACTGCGATATTGCTACTCTGGAGAGTAGCAATATCGCAAAACGATTCCATTTTGGACGCCATCTAATGCCAACACGTACTGGTAGTCGTTTCTCCTTTTTAAATGATGATTCTCAAGTGTTTCTTTAATGTAATGCTAACTTTGGTCGAATCATTTTTTAAAAAAAATATTTATTGCAATACATGCACTAAATTTAAGCATATAATAGCCTTTTTGCACAGCAACGGATGTGAGACCGAAGTGGGCATGTGTAACCGTGTGGTCACAGTCTCGAATTCCAACATTCTCTTAGTCGCGTAGTGTGGGTTCCCTCTGTGTAGAATTCTTCAAGGCTCAATGCTCGTGGCGTATAAGTCAAGAGGTGTCTCTATCAAGTGGCGAATAAGTTTGGAGACTGTGATGCCAACACAGATGTAGTTCTCGCCGACTGATCGTGGCGAGTTCGGCACTCAATAGCCCTCGTGTTGCTTCGTGAAGTGAGATCTAATGAAACAATCAATTAAGTAATGGATTCATGCACAACATTTTCCATTACTCCTCCCAATAGATCCAGCGGAACCTGCATCTGAACAGGCTGCTGGTCTTGAACGTCTTCAAAGTGAGGAATGCCCCGTTTACAGTGGTAATTTCTTTGGTGTAGAGGGTAAAATTCATTTGAATACTGCATGCATCTAAATCACCTCTTTGAAGTGAACGTCTTTAGATTTGAAAAGATTTAATTTGAATTGCAACAATTTTTTTTTATTTCAACCAGGCACTTAAGATTTCCTTTGATTTTGTAATCAAAAGGCTACCGAGGTCAGATTCATCTAAAGGTCGAGCGATATTCTTTTACGAATTCGTAATACAGGAAAATTTTGCCCATCAGATAAATGCAATAAAACAGAAAACAGTCACGAATTTATATTTAACACTATTAATTACTGCATTCACTTTCAGGAGTAATGAGACGCAGAACTAAAAACGTTTCCACTGAAAAAAAAAAAAAAAAGCAAGCACTAAAATTCGACTCACGCTTTTTTTTTTTGGCAAAGAAACAAATCATATACAAGTAGAAAAAATAAGTTTTTCAACAGCTGTACGCGTGACAAGAATATTATATTAACAGTACATTAGAGAAATGAAGGAACAAAGAACTGTAATGAGTGAAAGAAAATGTTATTTTGGTAGGTATTCCTATGTTGAATTATAAAATTATCTACGAATTTCTTGGAAACCGGGAAAAGATGCAAAAAAAAAAAAAAAAAAAAAAACCTGGTTAGTAAAAAAATTATTTGATAATATGACATTTTTTTAGATTCTGTTATTATTGCAATGTATAATTTACTTTGAATGTCACATATATCCAAATTAAGATTATACATTCATTTCAAAATGCAAATCAAACGTGACTATATCTCGTTTTCCATTCATTCTTTTAAAAAGGCTCTTTTGCACACTCAGACAAAACTGTGCAATAAGTTTAAAACAATATAAAAAGTGTTCAAAATATTTGATTTTTTGAATAGTTAGAGCCACAGAAAATTTACGTGTTTCAAAATTTAAAGAAAATAAATAAGGTGTGAGATTATTAAAATATAATAATGGGCTCTTAAAAAAAATTGATTTCCATGATTCGAAACGGGTTTTCTGTCTTTGTTTGAACAGCGGTCAGAAATATCCATCCTTTTTTTAGACTTTCTGAAACCTTCAAGTTATTTTGAGTGAGAGTATTAACGTCGCATTAATTAGCAACACGAGGGCTTTTTGGCGACGGTCCGCGTAATTTTGAACCATGGTCAAGTGACGCGGGCGACACCTGAGCTGGCACCCCCTCTCCTAACTACCACACCACACCAACGGGAGGACGTTTGAGCCCTCGACAGATTTAACGTGCATTGCCCCCCTTCACGGCGGGTCTTTGGTGGTACTAGGATCGAACTCATGACACGCTAGCCATGATCCGATGCCTAGACCACTCGGCCACCGCGGCCGCTCAAATTATTTTGAAGCGGTGAAGTAAATAGTATGTATGTTGTGGAAATGTTACTTTTCTCAGCAAATTTACACTGGTTAGGTTTAATTAATGCATTAGGAAGAGTAAACAAAGATTTTTTTGTAAAATAACACTCTCCCTTCATGTTTTCAAAATGTTTTCAAATAATGCGGAAATCTATAAACAAACATAATAATAGTTTAGAATTCAATTAAAATATGTGTAATAAAACAAAAACCTTTTTTTACCCTTTTTCGTTTTGCCTCTTCAAATGCATTTTGTTACATGAAAATATTAAGTTTTTAGGTTTGAAGCACTAAGATGTAGCAAAAAAAAAATTAAAAAAATAAAGAATTGAATTAAAAACGCTAGCGGCATGGTCGATTGATTATTAGTTAACAACACAAAAGATATTGACAACAAAACGTCGAAATTTCGAAGCACGTCAAATGACGGCCACCTCACCCATTCTCTAAACCTTACCAATGGGGAGCGTCGACAGATTAAGCCTATACCAGCTTTCTATACAAACATTTATAATAGCACCAGGATTTGAGCCCGCGAATTGATAGAAAGCACGCGAGCCAAAAGTTCCTAACAATGACCACTGAACTATCTGGTTGCAGATTTTATATTCCAATCGTAAACCGCACTGATGGACGAGAGATGCAGTGTTTTAATTCTGAAATGGGGGTGTGTCTTCGGATTCCGAACGAGTTACGCTGAAATTTACATTAAGCTTTTTGATCGAATAATATATGTTTACGAAAGATCTTATAATGTTGATAGGACTAGTATATATTGTAAATAGTTTATTGTCAGTTACGTAATTTAGTTCCTGAGACGTAAAAAAAAGAAAGGAAAAGTATAATTTTTTTACCACAGGAGTCTTGGTTTCCAGAAATTATGCAGAAACGAAACTAAATCCACAAATAAGTCATTTGGCGGATGGGAGGTTTAAGCGAGTTTCTCTTAACTTTAAAAAAAAACCAAATTCGTTCACTCTCTCCGGAGAAATGAATGAGATAGAAACACATACTATATAATAATTATATTATTTTTTACACGTTTATAACACCAATACCTATTTGCCATGCGATGTCTCCCAGTTCAGAAGTATAAAAAGTATTATAATTTTCTCTTTAATTAATAACGTACAAGATCCACTTAGCTTTAAGAGAACACAGGAAGTAAAATACAAAACAAATTTTACGTGTCCAGAAAAGATATATTATCTACTCCTATTCAAAATAAGCATATTGGAAACGGAACATAATATTGTGGATCGTCTTTCAAATGCAGGAAAGGTTCACGCAATTAACAGGCCAATTATTTTCTAATTTATAATTTACTAAAAAAGTCTCGAATGACTCCAATAAATTTCCAATTGATTCATGTTATCTTTCATTATACTTCAACGGCTTGTTTCAAAAGATTGGCCACTGAAAGTGAAGTACATAAACAATTTCAATGGCAGCAGGAGAAGGGAGGCCTTCAAAGCGTTTCTTCTTTTCAGTCCAGTAACGCAGTGAACGACATTCATCAGTTTCTATTTTTTAAGGCCAAGAAAAACAGCCCAATCCTTGGCCTAAAAATTATTCTGAAATCCCACAAATTCGCCCGACCCCCAAAGGATTACCGAAAAAAGCACCCCTTTGTAAGGGTTTCCTCCTCTGCAGAGCAATTTCTTCCAATGATTCCGAATCAATCCTCGGCAGGGAGTGAGATGCCCTCATCAGAATAATAACAATCAAATAATAAAGTAGGAAAAGGGGAAAAAGAAAGAAATAAAAAAAAATGTTGGAAATTTTTCGAATGAAAAAATCTTTCCGCTCTACAATGATAATAACGCTTCTGCTGGTTTCTCCGATTACAGGCAACGAATTGTTGAGAAGGGGAGGCCCGCCATTTTGCTCAGAGAGGGAGAGGGTACCTTCTTTCACAATGGGGTCATATCTGTGAGTTCTGCTCAGAAAAAGGGGGTCAGGAAATGATCAGGATTTTGATCCGTTTGTAGGTTTTTGAGTGGTTGGTGCTATGATGTGGAGCGCAGTCCAGGAGGATTTTTAAAAAAATAAGAGAGAGGAGGCTACTTAAGGAATGTCCTCAAGGGCCCAAGGACACCGCGAGATTTCCCGACAATGTTTGCTTTTCTCTCTGAAAAGCTCTCATAACATGCTTCAGGTTTTGTGATCGTTGGACCCGATCAATAGAGAGGAATAGAGAGTATCAAAAGACTAGACATTCATACGATCGATGCGATGAAGCTAACTTCAATAAATGAGTCCAAATGCGGATGGATGGATTATTAACGTCGCACTAACAAGCTCCGCCAGGGCTATCGACGACGGACTTGGAAATTTGGATCCGCGGTCAAATGAAGAGGACGGACTCAAAATACAAAAAAGAAAGATAGGACAAAATGCATAGACCGTGTTTCCTCTAAGACAGGGATAGCAAACCAGAGGCACTTGACACAATATTTTTGGCACACCAGTGATCCAAATGGTTTGCTTCTTACTTCAAAGTTCACTGTGAAGTATTACGCGAGTGATCGGTCGGCGGCGGGGAGCACACGCATTTGTCCTGCCTTAGTTACGTAGTAGATTACAATGGCTTATTATTTAAAGTTTGTCTACGCATAGCATAGTCAATTGCATTGACACAACTGTTTCCAGACACTCGTCCAACTAATAATCAGTGCAACGGGAGAGATGTTGCAGAATGAACCCCGTAGTACACATAACTATATACATGGGTACATTTGAGAACAGTTGCGATTGCCTACGATCTTCGGCATTTCATACGCCATATGTTGCAATGGACTACTAGCACAAGATAAATGCTAAATTTAAATTCTTTGATTCTCCGCTGAATGCAAAAAGAGAGCTATTTCATGATGTTCAAGAAAAAAATTTGTGAAGATACAAGTATAAAAGACCTGTGGAGACTTTCTGCCAACAGGATAGTTCAATCAAAAATGTCCATAGCATTAACGCTTTATCTACATCATTATATGGCCGCAGTAGCCAAGTGGACAAGGTATCGGATCGTAGCTGTCATTTCAAGAGTACGAGCACAGTACCACTGAAGACCCGCGATGCACGTTAAATCTGTCGAGAGCTCAAACGTCCTCCCGTTGGTGTGGTAGTTAGGCGAGAGGGGTGCCAGCTCAGGTGTCGTCCTCGTCACTTGGCCATGGTTCAAAATTACATAGCCCGTCGCCAAAAGCCCTCGTGTAGCTGAACAGTGCGACATTAATGTTCACTCACTCACTCATCTATAGCATTATTATTTACTGTATTTTTTTCATGCAATATTTTTTTGAATCACTACACGAAAAATTAATGGACATACATAAATAAAATACTGAAATTATGAAATTATCGATAAGAACTGAAATTATCGATATAAATGACTAAATTAAAAAGATTTACATGCACACGTTACAAAATAAATACATTATTGTAATACCTCAGAAATATCCTGCTTTATATGTAACTTCTTCCTTTTTTTAATTAATATTTTTATCTTTCTAAAATAGCTTTTTTTTCAATTTGCGTGCATGCTAGTATTTTGGTGTTTCTCTGTCTGATTTTAAATATTCTTTTACGGGATTCGAGCATCACACCAAGATCATGTGAACATTTCCCCAAAGATCTATGTAATGCTTTTTGGGTCTCTCTGACTCTACGTTGAATTCACAAATCACTACTAGTACGGCATGCTTAACTGTCTTTACACACAAATATCTCCTTTGGACACTTTGACCAAATCGTGTTGTGTAAGCTTTCTTTAGCGTTTTGTGTTCCGCAATTAACGCACCTTTTTAAAAGTTCATTCAAAGCAAGTCGTTGATAAATAGAAAGGATGTGTGGCAAACAACTTTCATTGATTGGAGTCCCAACATGCTGTTTATGCAAACCTGGATTTTGTCCTTTTGCTTTTGCGAACTGCTAAAAACACCATGAGTCTGCACCGATTGGACATTTCGAATGCTGAGGTTTTGGGTCTGTCGAAATGATGTGATGTAAAGTAGCATATATAGCTTTTTTCATGGCAGAAACATTGCCTTTGTTTTAGAGTATGGCTTTTTGGTAGTATAAAGTTAATTTTTCAATTGTTGAATATTTTAATGTGCCATGGTCTTTTCCTCCTAATGAAATTCCGCGGGCCCTCGATTCCTTGACAGCATTTCGTAGACCAGTGCCCAACCTTTTGCTGACATGATTAATGCACTCCTTTTTTTACCTCTCGATCTTAATCCCACACACATTTTTTTTCTGTTTAATAGTTGAAGGTTTTACAATCCCCATCAGACAATAAGGTGAAATAACGAAATCCCAACGCTTGTGATCTTTCCCAGAGGATGAATGCTGTCTCCCTTTTTATCGAAGTTGATGAGCCGAAATGATTAATATCACAATCTTTCCTGTGACCTTCAAACCAAATGTTATACTCTACACTTGACTCTCCAAGCTCTCTTTTTGCCTCAGAACAATTGCGACATTCCTTACACATGACTTCAAAATCAATTACATAGCCTGTAATTGGTTAATAACACAAGCTATGACAATCCAAGATGCATGTCCACGTGTCCACCAGCTACCCTCAAATGAAACACTTATATCCACAACGGGAACAACAGTTGGTGCTTCGTAAGCATTTCTCACTTCTCTGCAGCAAAGTCTCTCCATAGGCTTGGTGAAGAAATTTGCTATAAGCTTTCGATGAAAAAGGAGATCTATTTGCTGCCATGCAAAATTTTTCAATTGCAGTGTGAACTTTTCCAATATTAGAGAATGCACACGTAAATTGATGTCAGGAACTGCCTTTCATTAACGTTTCTATAATACAAACTTTTTCAGCACAAGAATTGCAAGTTAGATTTAACACGTAGGAAAATCGTACCTTGTTTCCAAGCTTTAAAGTTTGTTTGTCACAGTCATTTTAGATTAATAAACATTTTGCTGATTTACTCAAAGTTCACAATAATGAAATTTCCCACATCAGAATTTTCAGTCTTACCAGTATAAATCAACTGCTTAATTCTGATGTTATTAACTAGTTTGTTTTCTTCTGTGATACATGTATTCACAGCATCACTACACCAATGTTGGATGTTCATTTGAGCAGAATGATTTCGACGTTTTACATACGGTATTTTTAAGACAAGTCTTCAAGAGATAATAGGAAAGATAATACTGAAATATCAGCAGTTTCAACAACAGTCTTTAAAACACAGCAATCAGTAAAATTCTTGAATTATTTTTTTTTCAGTATAAAACAAATAAAATTAGCACGATAACTGCAAAACAAACGAAAGAAGCAACAACAACAGCAAACAACTTGTAATAAAAGTTGTAGTCAATAAAAAGTACAATAAAGAATTACAGTTATGGTTAAAACAAAATAAAATTTATTTTTGAAAAATAGTTGATAAAAATTAACTTAAAATCACTGACATCTCTAAAAAGGGGGCGTGGCTGAATTTCTAAATTTGTTTGTTTAAATTTTTCAAATGGAATTTTTTCCAACTCTTAATTTTCAGGGATACAAAAGTGATACATCAATCGAAATGGGTTAAGGGACTCCTTCGCTCATGCGAAAAATGAAAGGATAATCGATGTGTCACGCGGTAAATCCTTCGGCGGACATTACTGATTTACTGCAGAAGATTTACCATTTAAGATTATTTACTTTTCCCCCTTGAAAATGATTTTAAAATCCAGAACAAAGCACAGAATATTTTTTTTCAAAAAAAAAAACAAATTATATGTTGTGTTTCGCTTGTTTTTATGTAAATTAGCATTATTTTTTTAGAACAAAAAGTTATACAAAGACCTAAAATTTAAGACCTAAAATTATAAATCTGCTAAGTTATGTATTAGTCATCACTACAGAGGATGCTAATTATTGAAACTGCATAAATAATGTGATCATCCAGTATATTAATTTCTGACATAGCTTCTTAGTGGATCAACTGTCTAGTATCCCCCCCCCTTCGTTTCTCTGCATTCCATGTGGAAAAAAAAAGCTTCATCCTTCAAAGCGAACAATATATAAGTTGCGCATGTGATCAGCCTTAAGAGTCCATTCATTTAAGTTTCACTAACATGTGTATGTACACGTACATAAACCATGGACCAAGATGACACTTGAGGTGGCACCCTCCTCTCCTAATTTCTAAGCCACACTAACAGTAGGACGTTTGAGTCTCTACAGATTTAATGTGCAGCTGCCCTCTCTACAGGGCGGGTCTTCAGCGGGAATAGGAGGCCGCGGTAGCCTGGTGGTCAAGATAATGGACTACTAAGCTACATTGAAATGATGGACATCTGCTGTAGGGAGGAAATACCATGATTTTTTGACGGAGAGACATGCCGATGTACAGCCCATCCGTATGACTCAAGACATGTGGTGCCAAAAGAGGGCGAGTCAGACTCCAGTCCTGTCCTAAGAAAACCAAGTATGCTTGGGATAATGCCCGAGTGTGCTGTATTTCAAACCCCTTTTTTCCTATTAGGAATCAAATTAGTTTTAAAGGGTGTGAATGAGAGTTCTATGCCGGGAAGTCTTTTTTATAAAAGGGAAAGTCTAAAAAGAGTTTGAACCTCAGGTGTTTTCCTCGTTATTTTCGAGTGGTTCAAAGCTACAAGGTCCATCGCTGTAGAATTCATGTAGCTTCGTAGTGAAACGTTGATAAAAGAATCTATCCATAAGGCTTAGGATTTATTTTTATTGAAGTACATTCAAATCAAGTGGAAGGATATCATGTGATTCTCAATGGTTGAAACTACTTTTGTCATTCATTTATTGCTTCCTGTGTAGGTCTCTACGCTTTTAGGAAGAAAATTCAAAAACACTTTCTTCAAAACTTAACTTTAAAAAAAAATCATTTTTTAAAAAAAATAACTGCATAGTTTGTTTAAATTGTCCTATTTTTCAGGGGTTAATTTCTGATAAGATTGGGATTGATAGATTGAAAGGCAATTACTTTGTAATTTGAATAGACAGAAATAATTAAAAGATGTATTCTTTGTCTACCAGTGAAGCAAAAATATGCAATTGTATTTTTTCTGTCTGAATAATTATTCTAATTTAATGTCCTGATCCTTAATACTTCTTGAGAGACCCTGGTGAGAGTGCAGTAGCTTAGTGGTTACGGTTATAAACTCGTGGTTTACGAGTCAGGAGTTCGATACTTAGAGCAACTGAGGACCCACTGTGTAGATGGGCTAAATCAATCATTGCTCGATATCCTTTCGTTGGTGTGTTTTAGAAGTTAGGAGAGGGGGTGTCAGCTCAGGTGTCGTTCTCGTCACTTGAGAGAGGCTCAAAAGTACGAGGTCCGTCGCCAATACCCTCGTGTTGCCTTATGGTGGGACATTAATAACCATTCACTCATGACAGATCCCAAATGCAAAGGTGAAGATTGATATATTCGCGACTCGCTTCAATTGCAGATAAGTGAATTGCTCACTCTGCCCCGTTGAAAATGTAGATCTAGGTGAAATACGCGTTTCATCATTTGATATATTTAACAAGACGAGGTTGTCTCTTTTTCTGTTATTTATTAAACACGAAAACACAGATGTCGGAAATGCTACGTAGTTTAATTTTTGGTTGGATTTAAGTTAAAAAAATTCTGATGTTTTATTTAAATTTATAAAATTATAGACGTATTCTTTTAATTTGTCTTCTTTTTAATAAACATTTTGCAACCAAGTTGATGTTTTCATGTTTAAAATTTTAATACAAATCTTTGAGTACTCAACTGGAGTATTTTTTAAAATGTTTTTTAGGATCCCAGTTGGTGCCCATCTACATGGTGCCACAAAACTAAAAATGCCAGCTCACGGGAATGTTCCAGATATGCAATAGTAATTACCAATTCACAGACCCAATTGAAAGAAAAAAATTATACTGGTGCAAATCAAACCAATTGAAATGTAAAACAGACTTTTTAAAGACATGTCTGTCGGAATAAAAAATGTGAATTCCTTTACTCATTCTAATAGTATAAAATTACTGATGATCACGGAAGGGTAATTGTATTAAATTTTTGATTTGGAGTTAAAAATTAGAACACATCATCTTTATAGTACTATTTTATTCTTATATACTTACCTTTACATACTTAATTTCTGGTATTATATTTACAATGCTTTTCTGTTTATTTACATGTTACATTAGACGCACAATAATGGTGTTGAGCAAGCGTCAAGGCTGGTCTGGGGCGGCGTCAACCCAAATGAGTAGGGCGCGCATTAGACGGATGCGGAAAAGACATATGGAAAAAGGGTCAAGTGGTGCCCCTCTTTGAGCGCGCGACAGATGGTCTGTTTTCTCTCCTTACTCCAGGGGATTGTGCAGCACCACTCTCCAAGGAAAAGTGCTTTTCAGTTGAACGGATTTAAAGTTATTACTTTTTTGTAGCGGATTTATAAGCATTTTCATTTAAATGCATTATATGCTTTTCGAATGCTTTTATCTCATTTTGTGTTCTCGTACTCGTTGTTATCGACAGCGAATTTAATTTTTCTTTCGTATAAATACAAAAAGAAACCAGAAAAATTATGCGTTTCATTCATCCAAAATTAAATTCGAAAACTATTTTTGATTAGAAGCACCCTTCATTGAAGACGACACAGCCATGTGAAACGTTCTTCCTCTCATAAAATCTGCAAAAAGATATTTTTTAAGCAAAAGTTGATGATCATCAATAGTACGAGTTTCCTCAAGGAATGATAAAATAATTTTATTCATCCAATCCTTTTTTTATCTTCTCACTTGCAATACACTTGACAAGCTGAAAGTTTGAAGGACAATTCTCTCTCTCTCTCTCAGGAGTATAGGGTTTTCAATCCAGTGCTATATGTTTTCAATCCCGGGATTTCGGGATTACATTATCCAGATCCCCGGATTGGTCCCAGGCTTACGACTGGACTATTTATGAAAAATACTTGCACATTATCGTGGTTGAAATTACATAATAAAACTCAAAATATAACTTTAAAATTTGGTTTAATATTATTACTTATTGAAACAAATCAAAACAAAACTTAATTCATCAAAAACAAATAAAAAATAGAACATATTGAATTCAATAAAAATAGTACAATTTATAAATTCATTGGTAATTGACCCATTAGAATTAAAAATCGATGTTTAGATTCTCCAAAATCGTATTGTGAACTTAAAACAGAATAAAAAAAGCTCCTAATTTTTTTCCATTAAAACACTGTATTTTTTTACGTTCAATATATTTAGAATTGATAAATGCATGATAAGATATTCTATGGAAGTAGATTTTTCAAAACAAAAATTATCAAGTCTGTGAACTGAACTTCTTTTTCCGATAAGCTTTTTCCGATCTGTACAAAGCACGTACAAAGGATAGAACGGATTTACATAAATTTTGATCTAAAATTTTTCTACTTAGTATTTTTCAGAAAAAATACTTTCTCTTTTTAAAATCTTATTAACGTATATCACTAGAAATTAATCATAATAAACACTAAAATTTACTCTAATAAAAACACTCGAAAAACAGACTTAAACAGTCAAAATAATAATAAATACATTGTATATTTCACAATGCAATGAATTTTTTTTTTCTTTAGCTTCCTCAAAAAATGTCTTCTCGAAATATTTTTTATAACATTTCAATATTAGTAAGAATTTGAAAATATATTTATAATGGAAACAAAATAATATTACTGAATTTATCTCTCGGTAGATTAAAAAAAGAAGAAAACACATTGAAATAACTCACCTATGACTAATTCAAAAACTTTAAATATTCAGAAAGAATTTTGAAGAAATGCCTTTTTAATACTTCAAGTAGCAATAACAGCTTAAACATCTTACATAAGAATATACTTATAATAACAAAATAATATATTACTTAAAGTATCTCTTGATGTATAAAAAGAGAGACAGAGAGAAATTTAAAAAAACACATTTTTTATAATGACTTAATATAATAATTCAGAAAAGTGATTCATGATTGATAATTCATATCATTTCAATGAAAAGAAAAATCAAAATTTATTATTAACATCAGACAATTGAGTCACAATTTTGTTTATTACTGGAGAACAGCAATGAATGTTGCTCAATATCTCGCTTAAAAGTAGAATCTCTCTAAATAAATTTTCTAAGAATTAAATTCCGCCGAAATTTTGATGAGAAAAAAAATTTCAAAACATAATTCAGACAAAAACTAAATCCCGAGGTTTCGGGATTAGAAAAAACACCGGGATCCCCCCCCCCGGGGCTGCAAACCCTGTTCAGGAGCAACGTTTCCAATCCGATGCACTTCGTTTGTCCAAATTAGGATTGATTTTCTCCATTACGTATATTATTTCAAGACAACAATTGTTATGTGCTTTGATTTATTTTTGTGTGTCATTCTTCTTTAAATTGGTAAAAATTCATTTTAGTGATGAACCATAACCCAAAGTGGCTCATGGAATAAATACACTACAAAGATCACGTGATGAATTAGATAAGGATTGGATTATTTGTAAGGAATAATTATGTGCCTTATTTAGAGTAAGAAACAATTCTCGAGTCCACGATTTTATACTTAAATATAGATTTTTATGCCCTCAATGTTCCCTAAGGTTTGAGTTAAGTTTTTACTAGCGTCGAATTTCAAAGCTGCATTTGGGCTATTCACGACGAGTCTCGATCAAGGAACGAGGACGACAATTGACCCAGCATTCCAGCTCCCACTGCTTCATTAAAATATGAATAAATTAGAACTCTTAGCGAGATTTTAATAAAATAGTACATGACAAATGTATCAATATTTTTTGTTCTTAATACAAATTGAGATTCAGGATCGTCTGGGCGAATGAAAAGTGCTTACTAGAGAAACTTATCAAATGCTTCAAGGTACACAGTTAAGCACTCTACACACTAATTGGAACACATATTTAGAAAAGCAAAATCATAAATAATTGAACATGAGATATAATTCAATTAATGCTTTACTTACATAATATGTATAAAGCGAACAAAAGCCCTACTCTGAACCTGGCAGTTATTAATTTCGAGACTACCCGGCTTAACCCAAGTCTGATTTAATTATTTATTGTTTTATGTTGCATTTTCTCAGAGAGCTGATTTTTTCCCAGTAAAAATATTTCAAACTGTACGTTTAAAAACCATGAATTAAAATCCGCGCGTTAGACTTTAAAAATCAGGTATGTCGCTTTCAATATAAAAGGAGGATGTTAATCAAAAATCCTTAATACATAATCAGGATTCTAATAAAAATAATAATTTGTTTTGGTACTTATTTACAGAAGATAACTAAAATTAAGATGTAAACAGAGGAACAATTCATAACTGCTCTTTCAATTCTTTCTTCATCGGCCTCTTTAAAGAGCAAAAAACTTGTGCTGTTTTTTGTTTTTTTTGTATCAATATTAGAAATGTCAATTTGTTCAATACCTGTATGAACGACAATTGGCGGCCATGGTAGCTGAGAGTTCATGGTCACCGTTGTCGAGTCGTGGGTTAGAATCCAGGTGACTCTGAAGATCCCCTGCATAGAGGGGCTGATGTACGCTAAAGTCTCACGTTAATGCGGTATGGAAGTATGGAGAGCAAGTGGCCAATAGTGGTGTCAAACTCGTCACTTTACCAAGGTTCAGAACTACGAAGTCCGTCACCAATACCCCTCGCGCTGTTTTAGAGTGCGTGACATTACTAAAAATCAAATCAAATTAAACGAAAGCTGAACTTCAATGATTGGTTAAAGTTAATGTATAATTCAGATGCCTAGTTATGTTTCAGTTGAATTTCCATGATATGTGCTTGAATTTTATAGAAAATTTTGGATTTTCTTAACGTAAATAGAAACCTAATGCCGAAATGTGCGAGAGATGATGTTTTTCAGACTGCTTTTTGAAATATTTCACTTTTTTTTCTAACAACGTTTTGTTTATTATTACATGTTTCCATCTGTTTATTTTAACCTGACTGAAAAGTCCCCTTTGCACAGCCAGTTATATACCTCTTAATTTTGCATTAGGTCAGATGACAAAATCAACATTAGAATAGGCTCATTTTCATGATGATCTGTTTAATCATGGGCGTAAAAAAAGAAAAGACAAACACGTTCATCGGATATGATGATATTTGCTTCATTTTATATTTTTCCAAGAGAAGATTGATGCTTCCAGCAAATTATTCTAAAAAATGTTTTTGGTAGAATTGTTAAGTGTAAAACCATTTTTTCATCTTATACAAATGTATAAAAATCTGCACAGGGGGCGAGCCATGATTATATATAAAAACAATGCATAATTTACCCCTTTTCTTAATTACTTATTTCGGAAAAAAGTACAATGACATTGTCAAAATATTCACTTTCGTTAAGGTTATGTTTATCTTGATGGTCAAAAATAGCGTCAAAATACTCGAGGTGTATCAATTTATCATAGAGTCCGCCTTATATGTATTATATATATATATATATATATATATATATATCGCCGTATAACACGCGAACCCTTTTTTTTACGAAGAAACCTGAACTGTGTGCGTATGAACTGTGCGCGCGTTATGTTTTGAAGTCATTTATTGGAGATATTATCCCAGGGTTTTGAAGAAATAAGAAAGACTTCTTATTTCTTAGAAGTCTTAGAAAAGACTTCTAAGACTAAGTTCTAAGGTATGCCATTTCTTTTAAATAAACGTTATTTCGTTCTATGAAGAAGTCTAATTTATTTATGCTCATCTTTTTTTTTTTAAGTTTTAAAGGCCTCGTTTTTAAACCCGGTGAAAAAGGCACTCCTGTAAAGTTTGCCCTTATTTTTGTGTTGAGTGCATACGCCGGATTTTTCGCTATATAAAAAAGCATCCCAATATTAATATCACATTTTGAATATATTAACATGTGCAGTATAAGTATTTTTCATCTATTGGAGTCAATATATTCTTTCATACAATATTATACATATTTCTCCGAATATTACCTTCTATAATATGATTCTAAATATATTGAGGCACGTGTGAAGGGGGATTTTTCTACCCTTCTTCATTTTTTATGGACTAGGTTTGCACAAATACCCTTGCCCACATCTTAACTTGTTTGGATTTTGAAAAGGAAGAGGCCTTCTGAATACTTTTCTGTTTTTCGTATTTCTGGAATTTTTTTTATTTAAGATTAGAAACAACAACAACAAATACATGTTTTATAAGTCACCTTTTATAATAACACACGCAATTTTTTCTATATTTCTATCGTTCCATTTTGGGTCCTGTTCCTAAAACAAAGATATTTTTAGAATATGTTTAAAAAACTTAATTTCTGATAAAATATAAAAGGAAAACTATAAATAATTCGAAATGCGTCGATTTAATGATGCATTTTTACTGCATAAATGTAAAAATATTTCTCAGTTAGGATCCGGATAATTTCAAATTCTATTGGTAATAGCGCCATCTATCTCTAAGTATAAAAACTACGAAAGTAAATATCTTCGGGGGTGGGACGAGGGTCGTGAATGTTCTTCGTCTATTTTTAAAAAAAAAAAAAAAATTAAGGAGACATTGAAACTTTATATAAGAGCCTTCTATTCCAGAATAAGAGATAATCGATAGAAGTCAAGAATGTACTCCTCGTAATTCACTTTTTAAAGCCATATTTACCATTCGTATCAGTTACACACTCAAATATGAAATTTTTTATCACTTGTTTATAAAAGTTGAGACACACTCGAAATCACAGGAAAAATAAGTGTTTTAAAAACTTTATCTTAAAAAGACAGATAATTCCCACACAAACAAAATTAGAAAAGGAAAATTAAGTTTTCAATCTGTATTTCTGAGATTTGTAAAAAACGAAAAGATTGGCAACGATGTAAATATGGCCCAACCCAATACATAATATTAAGACATCAAGGATTTTAGCATGAAAATGAATGGAAGCTTTGAATCATCGAAAATTTTGGAATTGTTAAAGAACTTTCATACATTTAAAAAATGTATGGTAAATGAATAGATAAAGAAAAGAAATTTTTAGGAAAAGAGTAGAAAAAATAAAGCTCTTAAATTATAAATTTTATACATAGGGCAAAACAGGCATAAAATTGTTTGTTGCATCAGAAACTTTTGATTGAATATTGTAGGAATGTAAAGTAAATTTCCTCTGAAAAAAGTCTGATTTCCCCCATTTGGTTCGCGAGAATTAGTGCGTTTTTTGCCTTAATCATAATTGATCCAATCCCCTACATCTTACTACAGCAACTCAGCCATCAAATTTTTTTTAAATGCTTTCATGATTGAAGTGATAAAAATTTGATTATTTTTCGAATGCTGCGTGCATTATTCCCACAAAAGTGTTAGGAAAACTGCAAGAAAATTATATGAATGAAATTCTTATAATTTTTAATATATCTCTCCCTACAATGATTTTGCAATTTTGATATAATCTTTTTGACATGCTTCTAATAGTTGTGATTTAATAAGTATCCCAATGGTAATGAAAATTTGAACACGAACCACAGCTGAGGTCTATCACTTTTATTAAACATTCACCGGGAAGAAAAACAAGAAAGGGTAAATATGAGTGGGAGTTATATATATGTATATATTAACATCACAACAGAAAGCTGCCCGAGAATTGTTGGCGACGGACCTCGTCATTTTTAACCATGGTCAAATGAAGAGGACGACACTTGAGCTGGCACCCCTTCTCTTAACTTCCAAACCACACCAACAAGAAAACGCTTGAGCCTCGACAGATTTGACGTGCATCGGCCTCCTCTACACGGCAAATCTTCAGCGGCACTAAGCTCAACCTCACCAGCCACAAATTCGTGACCTTCACTACTAAAAGGAAGTAGGATGTTGCACTCTAAATGAAACTGTGTCGCAAAATGCGATGCAATCGAAAAGTAAGTCAGGGAGCTGAAATATTCCTCGCCACTCGATCAAGGCTCAGCATTACGAAAATCGTTGCCAATAGCCCTTGCATAGATTTTAGGCAATGTTAACTCAAATCAACCATAGATTTAAGTGTATTAAAAAAAATAACACGAAATATTTGACATGTTATCCAATGTCCTTTAACGTGTTTCTTTGTTCTTCCGTTGTGTAATTATTGTATTGTTCTCAATACCACACGGATCCTTCCAGACTTTCAGTAAATAAAATCAAACATCAGAGATACAATTAATTATTAATTTTTTTCTCGTCATCTACAGAACAAAAGACTCCTAATGTTCCACAGAACATCGCTATCGTGCAGAACTCTGACCGGGAACATCCCCTGGGACGACCCGGTTCGACATGCTAGTCAATTAGGTAAAGACATTGACAAATCGACGAAGGATCCCGAACCTGACATTCGAAAACGAAAAAGGAGAAACTCAAAATGTTTCTATTTCTTGTGACAAGATAATTCTAGATTCGAGTTGCAATCGACAGACACTCGATGACAGTTCACCACGAAGAGGAGTCATAATTAAGAAATCGGTTGGAATCTTTTTTTTTTTTTTATTATCACTGCCGATTTTCGTTCTTCACATTCAGTGTGATTTTTTTTAAATCGAGAAACGAAGTCGAGGTTGCGCACTTGGGAAGAAATTTTTATCTATATGTACTTGATAAATCTAGGAGGGTTTTGAATGTTTAGAAAATTAAATTTGCAGTCTAATGGTTCATTCAAAATCTTATTGATCAAAGAGGGGGGGCAGCGGTAGCTTAGTGGTCAAGATATATGATCGTGGCTGGCGTGTCATGAGTTCGAGCCAGAACCACTAAAAAACCCGCCATTTTAGGGAGCGATGCACGTTAAATCTGTTGTTCTTCCGTTGATGTGGTGTGGTAGTTAGGAGAGGGGTTGCAGCTCAGATGTCTCTTGTCCTTGACATGGTTCAAAATTACGAGGCTCGTTGCCAAAAGCCCTTGTGTAGTTGAGCAGTGCGGCGTTAATATTACTCTTCACTGATCAAAAATGGCTTAATTTAGAGAAAAGGAATTCCTCTAACTTTCGAAATAATTATTTTGCATGTGAGAGTCAGCTAAATATTGAAAAATATGCATTTTGTAGTTTATTTTCCCTTTAATAGATTTTATTTAACTTATTAGTATATTATCAAGTTAAAAATATTTCGAAAAAAATAATGTTGATGAAAAAAGATTAAAAACAATTATACAAAATAAATAATCTTTACATAAGCAGTAAGTACATTTATATCCTTTATTGATAAACATCGCTAATCAATCAATTGGCCAATTGATTGTGGTTGAGACTGTTGCAGTGAACATTCGTGCAGCTTCGCAATAAAAACTCCAATAATGATCAAAAAAAAGTAATAATTTTTTCTTGGAACATCTTATTATAGAACCATTAGTTACACAGTTATATTTTTTTCAATAACATAAGCTTTAACCATTAGTTTTGTTAAAATCAATATTAAGTTATCTTATTGTACTTCAATTTTCAGTTATCTGATTTAAAAAAGAATCTTATATGTTATGCTTAACGTTTATTTCTAGTTTGAAACTTGCCTGTCCACAAACCAATTATTACGGATCCTAGCTTTTCTCACTTTGTTAAATTTTTATTTGCAATGGATTAGAACATATATTGCTTAATACTATGAACAGGGAGTTTGCTAACGGTCCCTTAATAAGATTAAACGTTTATAACGGTGCTCTCACACGCCATACCCAATAAAAACTTTACTGTGTTCAACTCGTTTTCTTTATTAAAGTTATATTTATAAATCTTTCCTCTTCCGGTTAAAATTAAAAATTATCATGCGATTTTCGTTCTTCACATTCAGTGTGATTTTTTTAAATCGAGAAACGAAGTCGAGGTTGCGCACTTGGGAAGAAATTTTTATCTATATGTACTTGATAAATCTAGGAGGGTTTTGAATGTTTAGAAAATTAAATTTGCAGTCTAATGGTTCATTCAAAATCTTATTGATCAAAGAGGGGGGGGGCAGCGGTAGCTTAGTGGTCAAGATATATGATCGTGGCTGGCGTGTCATGAGTTCGAGCCCAGAACCACTAAAAACCCGCCATTTTAGGGGAGCGATGCACGTTAAATCTGTTGTTCTTCCGTTGATGTGGTGTGGTAGTTAGGAGAGGGGGTTGCCAGCTCAGATGTCTCCTTGTCCCTTGACCATGGTTCAAAATTACGAGGCTCGTTGCCAAAAGCCCTTGTGTAGTTGAGCAGTGCGGCGTTAATATTCACTCTCTCACTGATCAAAAATGGCTTAATTTAGAGAAAAGGAATTCCTCCTAACTTTCGAAATAATTATTTTGCATGTGAGAGTCAGCTAAATATTGAAAAATATGGCATTTTGTAGTTTATTTTCCCTTTAATAGATTTTATTTAACTTATTAGTATATTATCAAGTTAAAAATATTTCGAAAAAAATATGTTGATGAAAAAAAGATTAAAAACAATTATACAAAATAAATAATCCCCTTACATAAGCAGTAAGTACATTTATATCCTTTTTGATAAACATCGCGTAATCAATCAATTGAGCCCAATTGATTGTGGTGTGAGACTGTTGGTAGTGAGACTATTCGTGCCAGCTTTCGCCAATAATAAATTTAATTCCAAAAGTATATGATACCAAATGAAAAAGTAATAACTTTATTTCATTCGCGAACATCTTATTTAGCTTCAGAAGCCACTTAGTCTACGAGCATGTTAATATTTTTTTTCAATTTAAGCATTAAGCATTTACCACCATTAGTATTTAGTATAGACAATTACGAAAATATTCTTAACGTTACTCCTTATCTTTTTTGTTTTTACTTCATATTTTCAGTTTATACTTATTTTAATAAAAGTAATTTTAGTTATCGCTTATGCTATAAGGCGGCCTTTATTTCCTAGCTTTGAATATCCTACTGGATCACTGAATCCCACAAACACACAACTTTTTTTATTCTTCTTTGATCCTAGCATTTTCCGGTGCCACTTTAGTTAAATTTTTATTTGCAATGGATTTAGAACATTCATTATTTCGCTTAATACTATGAACAGAAAGGAAGAAGTTTAGCTAAAACTGGTGAAACTCCCCTTTTTACATAAGTTTTTAAGTCACCAATGTTTATAATACTGTGCTCCATCCATCTTTTTCGGTTTCCAAAACCTCAATAATACTTTATCTGTAGTATCCAAATCATTTCAGTATTCCAAAGAGTTTATTAAAGTTTATATTTATAAACTAGCTGGTATGCCCATTCTTCGCGAGGGGGAATTGAAAAATTAAACAATACAGATAGAAGGATATAGAAGTTTTTTAATGAGTTAATTTTACGTGAAGCAAATTAAACAAACAAACAAAAATTAGCTTTTTGCATATCTCAGCTGAACAAAAATCACTTTAGTTAAATTTTAAGTGTGTAGGTCTAAGCTGATCAAACGATTTTTTTTATAACGCCCCCGTAACTCTCTCGGGGGTCAATTTTTGAACACTTTCCTAAGCTGATCTCTGCTCATCAAAAGTATCATATTGTTACAAATTTTGTATAATGAATGCTTAAAATAGTGTAAATAATTTATATCTGGATGCGAAATACGTTAATATATTTATTTTACGTTAAAACTGTAATATTCTGAAGTAACACCGTTCTTTATATTATAAGGGTGATTCAATGGAAACATAGTGAATTGTTGTCGATAGAGCCAAATTGGCATTATTTGGTGACCATGTAGGCAACTGGGTGATTGATTGAATGGTGCAGAAATGGATATGATGTAGTGCCACCTGGTAGAGAGCTGCAGCAAAGAGGATAGCATAAAAATCTTCTCCGCAAAAAAATGCATATACATGCCAACTTTCATAGTGATCGGATGAACGGTGTTGGGGTGAAGCGAGGTGATATATTACATCCAGAAAAAAAAACAATTATGTTACACATCTAAAGTTATCTTCAACTCTTTACATAACCACCTACATTTAAACATTTATCGTATAATTCACGAGTTTTAAAATTCCCCCGTCAGAATGTTCAGCCGCCAGCCCATTAATCCAAGCGTTCAGTGCATTCAAACAAAAGACCGGGAATCTGGGCCTTGCTCTTAGTGTGTGATTACTATTTTATCCTAATCTGAAAGAGAATCTGGGCGGTAAACGTTTTGGAAGTGATGTAGAGTAAAAGAATACAGTGGTCATATATGGCCATATTATATTCTCCTGCATGCTGGTGACAAAAGCGCACAACTTGGGAAATCTGAAGGTCATGAACAAATAACTACAAAAGAGTTGAAAAAGAAATGATTATGTGGAGAAGCTACCGATATGTAACAAAATTGTTTCCGAATAAATGTAGCGGTTATGATCACGAACTCGCGTCCCGAAGTATCGTGATTTCGAGTCTTGGTGCCACTGAAGACCCGCCGTGTTGAGGGGGCCAATGCATGTTAAATCTGTCGTTAAAAAAGGGGAAAACCAGCCCAGGTGTCGGCCTCGTCACTTGACCGAAGTTCAAAAGTATGGGGTCCATCGCCACTAGCCCTTGTTTAGCTTTATGTGGGGGTGCTCTCATACTCTCCCTCACTCTCCGAATAAATGTAGCTTTTTTCATTTTTTTTTTATAAATGAACAGTCTTAATTTTCGGAATGATCCTCGTATATGTAACATAACCCTTTGTAGCTAAGGCCATTTTTTGTAAAAATTCGCTTTTAAATGTTTCATGTCTGAACATGAAAAAATTATTTAAAGCTTTTTTCCCCTTATAAAATTAAAATTGCACTATCCAATGACTGTATTTGTAATATGCTGAAATTCAAATAATAAACATGTATTACAACTTTGAGAAAAACACGTCAAAAATGTTTTCCTCTTTAAAATAGTTAAAAATCTTACTTCGTCGCCTGCACCAATGCGAAGAAATTTACCACACGTTTCAATTTGTTCTCAATTACGTCTTTTCATGCATCCATTGCAATCATATTTCAAAGTTTGTCCTTGTGATTGGCTTAACGCCACTCGTTTCTTTCCTATAGAAAGAATCAAAATGAAAAATGGGCTGTTTGTTTATCTTTCGAAATTCCGAAACCAAAAAGTGATCCGGTTGGATGCCATGCTAGTTTGGCGAGCACCAAATGAGCATAAAACAAACCATACGGGTAAAGCGATACGTTCTTCGAAAACTAAAAGATATTTATTTCCCCCTGTAACCGTTTAATGGAAGTGAATCGCACGAGCTACCTCTCCCTGGGAGTTTCCACCTTCCAGAATGCACGTGTTCTCCCTTCCTTGTAGATGCGGGTCCTAAAATACACATCTGACCTCAAAAGGAACTGCCATTCGAAAAAAAGAATCGATCATGTTTCTTTCAATTTACGTTGGCGGTACCAAGGTTAACGAGTAAAAACTGTTAGTTATGTTTCGTATCATGAAAAAAATTGTATTAATTAGGCAATAGTTTGCACGATGTTATCTAGAAAATTTTCTGTAACCGTAGGGCAAATTCAATATGCATGCGACAGCACGTAAATTTTTACTGCAAGTCTATTGGCAGGATAAAAAATAACATTTTGAAATGACTGTTTTCTTAACCATCCAGATCGGAGAGGGGACAATCCTGTCTACTCGTTAACCAAGATTTATTTTTAAAAAAATAAATCACATGAAGATTTACCACCCCCCAATCTTCCAGCAAATTAAATTGGTGAGAAAAATATCTCTGTCATGAATGAATTTCCTCTCCTTTAAAAAAGAAGGTTTTATCACAAAAACTAGAGTTATACTTTTTTTAAGCAGCTAAAATACAACCAGAGAAAGATAAACTTTACTTTTACTATCATTAAATTTAACACGTCATTTGGATTCCACTAACTAGAAAAGAGTCTTTCTTCCCTCCACCTCTCCCTATCCGCAGTTTAACGGTTTTCCGCTGAAAAAAGTTTTATAAAATTTCTTTTGTGTTGAGTTTGATAATAATGATACGGTATTTTTCAGATTTTTTAAAGATTTTTGTATAAATTTTTAAAATGTTCAGCGAAAAACTGAAAATGTTTCAGATAATCAATTGTTTGTTCTGTTTTTACTCCCCTTCCTCTTTTTTTTCTCTTCTTTCCTCTTAGAAATATTAAGAACATTAATTCTCCTCTAAATAAATCTGCAACAAAAAAACTCGTCAGTGGCACACACAGGAATTTTTCAAGAGGGGTCGAAAGTTCACCATTCTCATATCACGCCCCCCAACATATTCTTTTGATTTTATCGATTTTCGGAAACAAAAAAAAGCAGCAAAAAATTAGTTATTGAATAAAAAATTAACCTTAATTAAAACCAAATACTTAATTAAATTTTACATTCTATATACATAGGGTTATAATCGATCGGGAAAAAATACAAGCGATGAGGTGGTGTGGACCCGGAAACCCCTCTCCACCCACTCTTTCTTGTTCTGGTTCTTGTTCTCTTTTATTTACAATATTTTAAGCCTGAATTTATAAAAAAAAATTTCTTAAAAATCTCTGTGGGGATCATGTGTGGTATTTTTTAAGAAAAACTTTTGCTTGAAAAAGTAATTTAATTTATAAATCCTTGTTTTTGTTACACACAATGTCGAGATTTCCAACAATATCTCCAATATTTACCAACGAAGCAATCTATTATTATAATTTCATGATTTCCCTTCTCTTTTTCTTCTCTCTCTATTGGAAAACAGACGCAAGTTAAATCTGTCACGATTCATTGGCTTGTTGGAAATTTAAAGAGTGGGATTCAACTCGGATGACTTCCTCGTCATTGAAACTTCGTTCAAAAGAGCGAGGTATCGTGCCGCTTCTAACGTGAATGCGATAAAACAATCAATCGCTGAATAAAAATATCGAAAGTAACACTTGTAATTTCATCTGTTTACCACACCGAAGCCACAAATAAATTAAAATTTCATTTAATTTTAGAATTTAAATATCAAGCAAAAATAAAGGGAGTGTCCTAGTTGGAAACTTCGTGACTAGGTATGGTACGAGATTCCAGAGAGGTCTTCGTTATTCTGACCATTATACAAAATTTGTACCTCTACACAAAAAGATTTCGTGTAGCTTTAGAACAGCGGTCACCAACTTGTGGTCAGTAAAAAATGTTGAGGATCCTCAGAAAGATTGGGACATTATTTATATTTTCTGAAGATACAGTTTAAAAAATAACACGTGCAAAACTCTCTCATTATGGTATATAGATTATACATTTTTTTAAAAATTTTATCTACTTCTTTTAGTGGACTTGAGCTACTTTTTAGCTATTTTTAGGAGAGCACGTAGCAATATTTGAAAGTGAGAGTTAGCAACCACAATTGAATGGCAGCATATTACTTCATTTGTTTGATATTGTTTTGCGTAGATGGTTTCTTCTTGCTTTTCGTGAAGTTACTTTTCAGTGATATAGAAATGAAAATATAGAAAAGTTAAAATAAGTGACATTATAGCTCTAGTGGGCCACCAAATAATGGTGGTCAATCATATTAGTAGTCCATCAAATTTTAAATTTCATATTTAGTAGTCTTTCAAGTTCTGTGGTTTGGCGAACGCTGCTGTATAAGGGTCATTAATTCAATCAGAACTCATAATTCTGAATTACATTCGAAAGCGACACCTGAACCAGGTTGCTACTCGACACATCAAAATGAATAGCCTTGAGCTGCATCAGACTTGTTATAAGATGAGACTTTCCAGGCGTCGGGACACCACCCACGAACCCATGACCATTTCACTATCACGATTGCCAGCCACGAAAAGCAATACGAGGCTATTGGTGACGGAAGTCGTAACTTTGAACCTCACTCAGGTGACACGGAAGGCACATGAGCTTCCTGAAAACTCATGACACTCCAGCCACGAGTTCGAGACTTTGACCACTGGGCTACTTCGGTCACACCATGATGTGGTGCGGAAGTAAGGAGAGTGACTCGTGGATGTCGTTCTCACACCTCTCGAGCATGAAAGGCCACATGTAATGAATTTTGAGATCTGTCGCAAATAACTCGTGTTGTTTTAAAACGATTCCCATTAAAACAATTATATAATTTTTTTTTCTCATGTAATCCGTTTTCATTCATTGTTGTGTGTTTAGTTACAACAGTGTTAAGAATGAGGCATATTTAAGGTTTATTCATAAAACGAAACCCAAATCACATAATACCACGTAATAGAAGCCAAACTGTTCTGAATAGTATTGGGTTCTATTGGGAGACAATCTTCTCTCTGTTTTACTCGTTTGTGAGATTTTCCCACACAACTCAGTCGGCGGGAAGAAACATAACCATAAATATTGACATTTATATTCGCTAAAGAATCCGACGTTTTTTATGGCTACTACTTATTCCTTTCTCATGGCTGTTTCGAGCACCACAAGACATCGGATCAAGGTTTGTTTGTCGCGATTTCCCTTCTAAGAAAAAAGTCCTTCAATAAAATTTCTCACCCAATACATATTGTGGCGTAACATTTCGAAAGAAAGTGTGTCCAATGTAGCAAGAGATAGCCCATAAACTCAATTTTATACCGAAATGGGGAGCAGAAGCAACATCAATGTGAACGAATGTGTTAAAAAGGATTGCAATTGTGTAGATCGCTAATATATATATATATATATATATATATATATATATTACATAATGAGCATTCCTTAACATCGTGTGAATAATATGTCATATTTAAGATCGAAACTTTTATTTGTATACGTAGATTTTAACTTTGTTGTGTGTTCTTTTCATTCTATATTGACTGACTGTTTATTCACGTCGCATTTCAAGGCAACTGTAGAGTTCATGGCACCGGATCTAGTAATTTGGATCTATGTTCATTTGACGAGTACAACACATGAGATGGTCGCCCCCATCTTCCAATTTCCACACGGCGTCATCGTGTCGAAATCAAACATTGACAGCCTTTCTATTCGGTGGATCTTTAGCAGTACCAAGACTAGAACCCCCTGATTCGACATATATAATTCTGTCTATGAGTTCGAGACCGTGCCCGCTTCGCATTTTGACAATGAAGAATAATAATGTCTAAAATACGTACATTGCGCCTATTGATGCTCAATACTAAAAGTTTGAAAACAAAAATATTTTACTAACGAATTTCATTGAAAGAAATTCTCAGAAAAGAACTTAATTATTCCTTCCCAATTGAGATGTGAAGAAGAAAAAAAAACGAACTTTATTTCCAGCACATTCAAGCAAATTTTATATTCATAGACATGTTTTTCGATGAAACTACTTTCAAAAACGAAATAATTTTCGAGCTAGTGTGTATGTCATGTGTACTTATTTTTTACGTAATAAGAAATTTTGTAATGAATTTTTTTTATATATTTGCATGAACATTACGTAAATTATTTTCATCCAATCAAGAACCGACACCAAATGCCGCGATATGCAGCCAATAATGAAAAAACACTTCCTCTTACAGGCTTTAAAGAAAAAAAATTTCTTATAAATTTTATTTTTCTCAGGTTTTTTTTTTTTTTTTTTTTTTTTTTTTTTTTTGCGAAATTTATTAAAATGCAATCCTACGTAGTGGAGTATTTCCAAAATTACGTGATCATTCCATCCAAAAAGAAAGAAAAAAGAGAAGAATGTGTCAATAGGAAAAAATGTGAGTTGAAAGGAGTTAAAAGAATCCAGATAAGCTACACGAAAACTACTTGTGAGAGTCATTTGGGTTAGTGTCATTAGACCTTCTACGATAAGGGGGTGTCCAACTCAAACTTGGGCGAAACCAAAAATAAGGTTTAACTTTAGGTAGGGCGCAACAACAACAAAAATCGATCTTCATAGAAACGTAAGTTTATTTTGAATAATGCATTATAATAAACTTAACTAAAATAAGAAGAAA
Source organism: Trichonephila clavata (assembly GCA_019973975.1). Lineage (NCBI taxonomy): Eukaryota > Metazoa > Arthropoda > Arachnida > Araneae > Nephilidae > Trichonephila > Trichonephila clavata. Next base: position 95,312 of record BMAO01028659.1, read on the forward strand.
AATTGAATGGTTAGGCCTTGAGACTTGACATCTTTTCTTTTCAACTATTTTTCCTATTTCGGGACAAGTTTGGGTATTTTATTATATACTAGCTGACCCGGCCACGCGTTGCTGTGGCTTTGTTTTAATACGTTGATTTAATATTATTCTAAGCTATTCAATCAAGTCAAGTTAATCTTCGTTAACAACTTCGGATAGCTGAAATTAAACACAAAACAACATAATTTCTTTTCATTCTTTATTTTATCATCTCCTATTTAATTATAGTAGAATGCATGAATTACTTACGAAATTGTTAAATAACAATATTAAGATTTAATTGTATGAATGAGTTGAATAACACTGATTTTCAGCTATTTTTAATATTTTTTCATTTCAAAGTATAATAATAAATTATTTTAATATAACTAATCGCTAACCAGTGCACAATATTTTTCGGTAACCCGTCTTTTGCTAACTCAAATGGATTCGACGGCTTCACCAGACATGAGCGTGCAATATAAAGTTACCCATTCCAGAAACATGGATTTTATAAGTCCAAGTATCAAATGGACATTGTTTGACCTAGAGATTTCTTTATGGTCACCGTGAAAACAAACGCTATTGGAGATTCTGATGCTATCAGTGTAATACGAGGCAACAGGACTTCTCCTTTAAACTCTTTACAGTCTTACTTCAACAAGTTTCCCGGTAATTCTTTTGATGACCATACGTGAAACGCTGCATTATCTATGTGGATTTAAGTTACGTAGCAGAACAATCAGTCATTCAGTCGTCAACCGAATATTATATGGTGGCACTCCTGATAAATACAGAGAATTCAAATACTCAGTTGGAAAATTTAGGGTTTCATTTTCATCAACAATAGTGTCGATTGATTTAAAAGCAGTAGATCACCTGGCAACAACTCACTATCTAGGTATATACTGAATAATTATTCAGTATATACAGGAAGACACTCTTAATCAGTTCCTTTTTTGTCTGAACAACAGTGCAGAAATTGTATGGCAATTTGATACGTTATGTGTTGGGATGCAGTTCTACTTCACCGTTTCTAATATCCAGCAAAAAATATTTTCGCCGATTGATCGATTGATCATCTTGTACTCATATGTTTATGGTCAATCGAAGTGTCTCGACGTTTCGCCATAAAAACGATCGTTTTAAATATGCATTAATTTCGTGAACAAAAGTAGAGTGAGGAATGACTGGCAATGTCTGTCGGAAATCACCAGACAGTAGTAGGATAGAACACCGGAATATTTTTTCTTCGCCATTTAAATCTTGTTAAGTTCCATTTAATGTGTGCTTTGAGTGAATTTTTGTGGGCCATGGTACATTTACCCCTGATTATTATTGAACTCCTTTGCAATACCATAGCTATTTCACCTTTTTCAATGTTGCATTTTGTGCATGGTTTCTTATGAATGTCTAACGGCAGCTTGAATGCTGAATATGCAGTTTGTCCACCATCTAACAAAGTGGCAACAATACCTGAAAATGCAATTGTTAGTCCAGTTTTCTGTTGAGATCGTATCTTCTCAAGGCTGAGCCTGTAAATTCAATAGATATAAGGAGTGAAAATTCGGACGCGAGACTCGAACGCAGAGCCTTTCTATCTTATTCCAGCAATATACAACATAGTTAAGGGAGTTTCTGAAACCCGAATCCACACAGATTCTCGTTCCCCACCCCCAAGCAGCCGTTGCCTATTTTCAGCGTCTCTACTCCTGCAAGTTCAGTATTTAATGAGGAAAGGGTCATTACGGTCGTCCGGTCTTATCCAGCTAAGTTACTTAAGTTTCTAAAATAAATTTCAGAGTCTTGTTCCCCACCCTGAAACACATCAGGACTTTTCACACCCCCAAGAAATTTAAGGAAAGCCTCTACTACGGTTCGCGTAAAATACGGTCGTCTAGAGTTATTTGGCATAGTTACGGGAATTTCACGAATTAGATTGAATATTTGGATAGGCAGTCCTGAAATACGCCAGGGAATCACTTTTTGCGTTCCTACGTATGCAAGCTAGGCTGGTACCACTGTCCACGTATATTATGGTCGTCCGGCATTATCCGGCAAAGTTAATGGAATGCCCTAAAATCCAATATCAGGTTCTCATTCCCCACCCCAAAACGCACGTGTGACTGACTTTCCGGTGCCCCAACGTGTGCAAGTTCATCCACTACAGGGAATGAAAATCCGCACGCGGGACTCGAACGTGAAGCCATTTCACCTCATGCCAGCAATATTCGGCAAAGCTACGGTTGTTTCTGAAATCTGATTTCAGTTTCTCGTTTAGTTTCCGTATACACAACCGGTGGCTACTTTTGGCCCCTGAGCCTGCAAGTTCAGTCCCTAGATGGGTGCATTAGAGTCATCCGGTATTATCCGGCAAAGTTACGGGAATTTCTAAATTCCGATTTCATATTCTCGTTCACCATCCCGAAATACAACGTAAACGCACTTTTCCCGCTCCAAGACTGTTAGTGTAAACTTCTGCAACAATCCACGTAATAGATAGTTGTCCCAAATTATCCGGCAAAGTTACGGCGATTTCTCGGATCTGATATCAGATTCGGATTGCCCATCTCTAAATGCGCCAGGGACCAAGTTTTTGGGCTCTAAAACTTTTAAGGTAAGCTCCTGGCCCAGGTGTCTTCAATTTACTGTCGTCCGGCATTATCGGGCAAAGTTACCAGTATTATTGGGAACCGAGTCGAGATTCTGAATCCACTCCCCGAAATACATCAGACATTTTGTGCACCTTGGCTTACAAAATCCGCTTTCGCAGAAATACGCGCATTGCGACATTTTGCGAATTTTTCCGCTTCCCGGATTCTTTACATTTCCAGCAATAAAAAAATAATGACATCATTAATTGAAATAAAAACTATCCTATGTTTTAAGCTGGACGAAATGACACACACTATGCAAAATTATGTTAATTTATTAACTATAAATTTTGTGACACGTAATTATTATGCATAAAGATTCTTGTGGGCCGATATACTGACCGTTCTGCAAAAATGCTGATTTTGGGACGCATGTTTGACACCCCTGTTCTTCGAGGGGGGCCGCAGCCACCACTCATTTGAAGAAAATTCAAGTCGTTCAAAATAAACTGCCTCGCATCATAACATACGCACCTTGGTACGTTCGAGATGATGTGATACACAACGACCTACAAATAGAGCCGATTTCTAAACACATCACTAAGTTATCTAGAAATATTTTTCTTTTCATCGAAACACACGTAAACCCAATCATCAGAGCACGAACACTTTTCACGTATCCTCATCTTAAAATTAACTACGCATACTCAAGCACAAAGGGTAGGAATCCGCTCCGCCCACACTAACACACCAAATAACTCATTCACACTCTTGAACAATACAAACAGCTTCGAACTGCATTCTGACAAGTTGTAGAGGGAGAGCAGTCAGCTGACCGCTCCTTCTGTTGATTGCTTACGCAATCCACCGTACTTCCTTCCCTGCGCTTCCACCTTCTCTCCCACCGGCCGTGCCGCTCTTGCGGGCAGCCTCGCTTGGGATCACTTCCTCCACCCCCCACACCGGGGGCCTCTTGATTTGTATTTTTGTTTCTTCATCATGGATTGAACTTTTTCGCCCATCCTACTGGGTAAAAGTGCCACGCGCTGCCACCCGCATTATATTCTAATTTACGTACCTGTTCTTCAAGATCTCGGCGTGGCCGCGGTAGCCAAGTGGTCAAGGTGTCACAAGTTCTAGGTGATCAGGGCTAGCGTGTCACAAGTTCGAGCCCAGAACCACTGAAGACCCGCCGTGTAGGGGCGCGATGCACGTTAAATCTGTCGAGAGCTCAAACGTCCTCCCGTTGGTGTGGTGTGGTTGTTAGGAGAGGGAGGGGATGTCAGCTCAGGTGTCGTCCGCGTCACTTGACCATGGTTCAAAATTATGCGGTCCGTTTCCAAAAAGCCCTCGTGTAGCTAAAAACAGTGCGACGTTAATATTCCCTCACTCACTCAAGATCTCGGCCACTCAGTTACAGCAGATGACGTGTAACCAATGACGCACACAGAAATTTTTCACGGGGGTGGGGGAATCCAGGGTCGAAAGTTTGCCATTCTCCCATCATGCCCCAAACATGTTCTTTTGATTTGGTCGATTTTCGGGAACAAAGAACAGGTACAAATTAATGATTGAATAAAATTAATTATTAAGACCAAATACTTAGTTAAATTTTACTTACTATATACATAAGATTATAATCAATCGAGAAGAAAAATCAAGGCCTTTAGGGGAATGTCCGGAGCCGGGGACCCTCCTCTCCTTTTGTGTGTGCCACTACGGGTAAGCAAAGGTTTACTTACAGCTGATCCAAAGAACTATCGTCGATTGAATAGAGAATATATCCATTCGACTTATAGTCGACGAAACGGTTCGATTAGTTAATTGGAAGGTTACAGAAAAATTAGTAAAAAATTAATAAGCTTAGTAAGAATTTTTTTTAACAAAGTTGAGTTTTTCTTTTTTTAATTCCTTCAGGGGTTTTTTTACCAAACTGAAATTATAACCTAGTAATACCTACATAAGCTTTCACATCCATATAATACTGATACGAGATACAATCTAAATTATTATAGTATTACGAATTTTGGGTAATTAAGTTTAATTCCATTTTGAAATAGTGTAAATAATTTATATCTGGATCTTAAATACGCTAATATTGCTTTTTGTTGTATTTATTTTATGATAAAAGTAATATTCGCAAGCAACATCGTCCCTTGTATTATAATGGAGTTTCAGTGGAAATATGGCGAAATATTGGCGATACAGCCAAGTTGGTATAATTTTTGGGGACCGTTTTAGCGACTTGGTGACCATATTGGTGAATTGGTGGCCATATGGATCTTACTAGAAATTCCTGGAGAACTCTACAGCATCACGATCTGTGACGTAAGTGGATTTTTCGAGAAAGGGCTTGAAGGTGGTCGCGTAGGCTACAAAGGGCAGTTGATTGCTGAAGCTTAGTCAGAATAACTTTGGCTGTTGAAGATGGGACAATCTTTAAACTTGCGTATGTGTAGTTTTAGACACCGATAATTGAGTCTGATCACTGTAGAAGGTGTGAAAACCTTCTGGGATTTATTCAGCGAATTTTAGTGCTGGATTGCTTTTTAACAATAAATTTCCAACGTTCCTAAAAAAACTGTTTTACTCTTTGAGGCTGATAGCAATCCACAAGCCCTGTTTTACGTAAAAGTAGTTTTCTAGCACTTTTACTATTGTTATTACGATGCTTAGGAAAAGTCGCCACTGTTTTTGGAAATACATTATCAATCGAATCATTGTAAATACTAAAAATTCTACAGTAAAAAAAAAAAAAAGTCAGGAGCGAAATTTTAATACACACATTCGAAAATGATTCTAATTTATTTTTTTCTTTATTCAGGTAATTTGGTATACGGAGAACATTATTTCTTCAATGATAATAAAGATATCCTAAAAATGTTTTATTGAACGTATTCTAGAAATCAGTTATAATTTCTGTTCATAGTGCATAGTGTGGAAAAAAATCCTGTAGTAAACACCCTTTTTAGGAGGGCGGTGGCAAAATCTTTCTTGGAAAAGTAGGCGGTCGTCTAAACACTCTCAGTAACCTATGCTGTTAGGTTTTAAAAAATGAAGGAAATGTGAAGCACAGCTGACCTTGGAAATCAATTACGGATTGGACTAATCACATTTCATGCAGTGATTAGATAACGTTTTATCCATCAAACTGGCATTCTTGGAACTCCCCTTGTTTTTTCCAAAACCGCTTTACACCCAAATGACATGATCTGCTAACGAAGTGCACCTGTATTACGATCCTTTTAGGAAAAAAAAGCTGCCAATCACAGTTTCCCTGAAATCGTCAATCAACCTCTCAAACCATGGCCACAGCAAAAGGTGCAACACAGACCGTAGTTTACCTGGAGGACACTTCTACGTTTCGGACTCTCCCCCACACCCTTCTGTTCTTTACTTTAAGGTGGAAAAAATAAACGAGAGGGAGAGCGGGAATTATTTAAATGTTCAAAATCTCATCTATTAAAAGTGATACCTTGTAAGTGTCAGTGGAATTCCCAATGCCTTTTGTGTGCGAATCTTTTGGTGCGTGTTCTAACTTCCTTATGAGCGGCTCTGATCAAAAGAGGGAACAGCTGCAAGCCGATCGGATTTTCATCTAGCTCTCCTGCACTGTAGCCTATCACCATTCTTCAAAAATACGCTCCATACTTCTTACTCACAAAAATAAATAACTATCGCTGATTTATTTCCGGTAATCCATTCGAAAATTATTTAAGGACCAAAAATAGCATCATGTTTGCTTCTAAAGTAGATATTCTTTATTACATTTGTAATTTCTCTTTTTCAACTAATTTGGGACTAACCCTTTGGGGACAGTTGTCCTCTGAAATAGCTTGACAGGAATTTTTTTTCTTCTCATTGGTCAGAATGGGATTAACTATTTCGATCGTCTTGAGTTACATGAAAAGAAAAAAAAAAAAAAAATTCAAAGCGCCGAGATTGTGAAAGCACCATTTTTCATGAAGCGATATTAATTTGTTCGTAGAAAGAAATCTACTTTTTAAAGGTTGCTATATATATAATTTGTTAACTTCTGGAACACTTTAGGTAGCAAAATGTTAAAAAAAATGTAGCTGAATAATTAATATTTTCCCTGGTGTATAAACCACTCTTATTTTTTATCCAAATCGAACATTGTTTTTTTTTGTCTTTATACATTACACATTCCGTTTCTCGTATAATTTAGTGTAAAATACTGTTAACTTATCTATGTTAGATAGCCAAAAATTCTATCGCGTTTTTGTAATGTTCAATAATTGCTTATAATTCTTATTGAACAAAATTTTAAGAATTTTTCATCCATCATATTAAAAAATTTTTAATTTAGTTATTGTGACTGACTTGTGAACACACACCATCCAATTTAACTCGAAATCTATGATTCTAACCCTTAGAAATCTTTTTGAAACACAGTAATGGAGGGTATTTACTTTATATGTTTAAACTCGGGAGTGACGCTACGTAATATGCAAATAAATAAATTTGAAACTGCGTTTAGAAAAGACATTTCCATCCAAAACGACCCAGAAATTATTTTAAAAAAATCCTGGCAGGGGTATCCCCAGAAAGTGACACCATGTCATTTGTATTCACATTCAAAAATTTATTTTTTTAAAAAATTTTTTTAAAAATTTTTTTGTTAAATTTCAAGCATTTTTATGCTTTTGTAAAAAAAAATGTATGTGGTACTTGAATTATTTGTAATCATAAGAAAATGTACAAACTTTTTTGAAACAATTATTCAACTAGAAATCTTAGGTAAAAAAAAGTCTTCATTTAATAAACAAATTTACTATTGTAATTATGAAGATACCATTATTGTAATAAAAAATCATCTTTTTTCTCCAAATTTGATCATGCTTTGGAAATGTAATCACAATAAAACAAAACACCTTATTATTTAACAACTTATAACAAACATTTATAAAATATCATTAATAATTTAATAATAAACTTATCAAATAAAAGATAATCATAAAAGGAGCTAATTTAAAAAAAAATTTTATTGATTGAATTTCTCATTTGATCCAGTGCGACTTAACATTCAAATCTGCTATAAAGATTCATCACTTGACCGCGGGTCGTTGCCAACGGTCCACGTGTTGCTTTTGAGAATGCGACGTTCTCAATGCCTCTCGTTTGAGAATGTGTTCAATGCTATAAATGTTGAGGCTGTGGAACTTGCGTTCTTTGCAGCTACTATTTACCACTTTCACGTGGTTTTCACAAAAATCACAAGACGTCGGATCAAGGTTTTATAGTTGTTATGCTCTTGTGATTTGTCGTCGGGGAAAAAATACTATAATAAAATTTCTTACCAAATATTTATTCTGGCTTATTTCGAGTAATTAGAGAAAGAACATTAGTAGTAGTGAAAATGCTAACCTATAAATATATATTGTGGTGCAGGTTAGGACTAATATTAATCATAACGTACTTAACAAAAGCGTCTACGAAGTAACATTATTAAAAATTTCAACTTGTTTTCTTAATGTTTATCATCATCTTTTAAGGTGGCATTCGAAAGAATGAACAAATTATGAAGGCAATTTTCTATGAAATTCGTACAGTTAGGAAGCACTACTTTATTATGTGTTCTTAAAATTTCGTTATGTTCTATATGTATTCCACATTTTTTTATTAAATACGTTAAATATTACTTAATGTGATTTCAGGATGGGGGACAAATTATAAAACCTGTATTTGTACAAAAAAAAATGGATTCATTTTAATGAAAAATGAGCAGTGCTTCATTAGTTTACTGTCTGCATGAAGTCGGTAAATGATATCATTGAAATTTTTTCAGGTACGGAGATGACACTTGAGGCGATATATGAATAGGTATCAAATAATGTTTTCAAAGCCCAACTGAACTAAATGGGCATCATCCTTTATTGCTTCAAACAATCCCTTTGACCATATACTTATCGATATCCCTTTATTTGAATTCAATAGAAACTCCTGCATTGAAATTACATCGAAACTTTTTATGAAGCAAACATATCATTCCACGTTAAATGTCATAACTCTACTCTTTCACCTCTGCCTCACTCAACACTGCCTCATCTTAAACCACTGCTGGGTGTACAAGTGTGTCACAAATGCAAATACAGCGCCATCTATCTCATAAACAGGCAAATACTGGTACCCTCAACGGCAGGTAAGAATGGCATTTGCAAGACTGAATAGTTTTAAACCTCCCAATATTTTACTATTGATTGTCACAAAAAATATCTGATGAGAAAAATTGACAAATGTTTCATCACTTTGTTTTCTAATTGTTTCATTTCTTAATTAAGTTCAGACGTAGTTATGAAAAATAATACCGAGTACTTCCCATTGTATACAAAATAAATGAGCCATTTTTGTTTCATTGCCATAACAGTTGATGTAGAAAATACTTTTTTTATATTTACGAGTCATGGTTTTCAGTTTCATAGCCAGTGATATTTAAATCGAGAGTTCTGGTTCCTAGAAAACTTGTAGAACAGATTCATTTAGGATGCAGCCATTTACAATGAAAAAAAGTCTGAGTTTGCGCGTCAAAAACGAGAAAAACGAGGTTCCGTCGTAATGGGAGGGACATCCTTTAAGGACCCTCACAGTTTGTATCGTGATGAACGATTATCATTTATAAATGGATTTATCCATTAATTTAAGCATAATTATTGAACACCTCCAGCTGATTTAATAAACCCTCATCCTCTATTGGTTAAAATTGTTTTTTCCTGGAGAAAGCAATTGGAGGCATTTAAAAAGCAATTTCATAGTTTAAGTATATCATATCTCTTAATTACGATCATCATCACTAACTTATAAAAGACGCTAACGTAAGGAGATGCAAACTCCGATAGATTTGACGTGCGTCATCGCTGTTATTAGAACTTATAGAGAGATTGTTCAAAAAAGTTGTTACTTTCAAATTTATTCAAATGCACTTATTAGTTACAGATAAATTTATCTCTGGAAAATATTCCATTGTGAAATATTTCATATAAAATCACTTAACATTTTCTTAAACTTCATAACAGTAATAACTTCAGTAAATATTTTTTTCAATTCTATTTTTTGAAATTCTATGGTTATTTTCAAATTTTACTGGACAATTTCATGAACGACAAATCCAGCTCCTTGGAAGAAAATGGAGCCCACAGAACATTCCTTCTAAAAATTAGTATTTAATCCATCGTTATCTTAGATAAATTCCTTTTAAATGTTAGTAACTTCCCTTTTATCGCCTAATGTGATGAAAATTACCAAAAATTATTAAAACAACATTTTTTCTTTCAGTTTCTAGATCAAGTGTCTTGTACCAATTGAAACACGACATTACAAAATCCTTTGCCAATAACTCTCGTATAGTTTTTTTTTCTGTGATGTAGATTCAAGCCCTATCATACTAGTTTCTGTTTTATTTCTTTTCAACAATCAGAAAAAACATTTAGCTGCACGTATCCATGTATCGAAATGCATCCGTGAAGCTCAGAGTAGTTTTTTGAAGTGTTTAAAGAGGTGAAATTCTTTGTTTTGACAACTTAATAAGTGCTAAAGGTCAAACATGTTCCCCAAAAACGTAGCGCACCTTTCCACTTTTGCGATGCTCTTGCGACTAATTCATACTGAGAGGATTGGTCAGTTTTTATGCGTCGTAAAAATAAAAATAAAAAAATAATAAAAAATAAAAAAAAAACCCTCTATACAGCGAGTAATGGACATTTTACGCGGGCAATTAATTAATTTTAGCCATTGTTTTTCTTCTCTTACATGCCGATGTTCTATTCTCTATAACCACAGAGGGAGATAATAAAGAAGCATCATTTGTGTAAGGTCAATGTTTTACATCGTCTTCTCCTTCCTTTTAAAATCGGATGAAACGCAATGAAGCTGCATCAGAAAAAAAGAAAGAAAAGGTTTCAGATTATAGTACAAGCTGAAAGCCAAAGATTATCATCGTAAACATTATACGTGTAAGAGCCTATTTATGTCTCAATCAAACCATTCATTGAGTAATAAAAATAGAGCCAGAAATATTTTTAGAACGGTTTATATATTTCTCTACCTCCGGGTCCTGACAGGCTAGATTCGGGCCACGATAGAACAAAACCGACAAATCGATTTACTTGGACTCCGGAGTCATTGCATTAAAACTTAATTTGTCTGATTCATAATCTCATAAATGCCGCCGTCTACTGTATTATTGGAAAAAGAAACTAAACTTAAATATTTCGAAACATCAAGAGAGATCTGTCGTTTTTGAACTAGGGGAAGAACCAAATGTACATATTTATATATTAAGTACTTTTATTCAGCAAACTATCCACTTTCACATTGTACAACCCTTTCTCTGCGATAAAGTAATTTATAAAAATGAGCAATTTCTTCAAAATGGAATTTGTGTTAAAAAAGAATGCTGATATATCTCCTTTCAGTTCTTCATTATGTAACTATTTGCCACAGTTGTCTTCATCCATTTATTTTTCAGCTTTTGTAATGTTAGATCCAACCTGAAATTCATAACATACATGTATTAAACTACGCTTCGCAGACATTTTTAAGGTTAGAATCCTATTTTAAATTAGTTCTGTAACTGCCGCTTACGTCATTACTTGGGGTAACCAAAAGTAATTAATAGAATCTCGGGGTAAATTAATATATTTAATGACATAAGATAGCACAGTTACAAAGAACAGACACTTAGACAATTACAAGACAAACATTTAAAGAAAATAAGTAAAGTTTACAAAGTCCAGGATTGGACAACGAAACGGGGAACGCATGCTTGTTCCGATCCAAACTCTCTCTGACCGTACTACAGTGTTTCGTACAGTCACACTTCCGGTCTAAGCCCATATTGTAATGGCGGCACCTACATTTTGGTCTTGGTGCGTTACTATACCGTGCGTTACAGACTCCCCCTCTGGTTCCGTTGACGTCTCGACTCGGAAACAGGAGATACTCTTTTGGGGAGGGGGCGTCCTCTTTTCCTTAGAGGAGCTTCTTCTAAGACTAGGGTGGTCCATACACTTTTCCTATAACAGGAATCTTTGATTGCCAGGGTGGCACTTCTTCCGAGACCAGGGTGGTCTATAAACTTTTCCTATAACAGGATTTTTTTATTGCCGGGTGGCACTTCATACGAGACCAGGGTGGTCAATATACTTTTCCTATGATAGGAAATTTTTGATTGGCAGGGCAGCACTTCTTCTGAGACCAGGGTGGTCTATAAACTTTTCTATAACAGGAGTCTTTGATTGCCAGGGCGGCACTTCTTCTGAGACCAGGGTGGTCTATACACTTTTCTATAACAGGAATCTTTGATTGCCAGGGTGGCACTTCTTCCGAGACCAGGGTGGTCTATAAACTTTTCCTATAACAGACGTCTTTGATTGCCGGGGCGGCACTTCTTTCATGTCCAGGGTGGTCTATACTTTTTCTATGGGAGTCGTTGCTATTGGATGGGGGCCCTCTACCTGGTTGGAAACATGATTCAAATTTTTCCACATTGAATTAATTACAAATTTAAACTTTGATTTTTAAATTTTATATATAAACAGACCAAAATTAAATTTGACAAAATATTACTAACAGAATAATAGTACAGTATTATGCAACAAAAAATAATATCTTACTTTCTTGCAATATACAATTCAAAAAAATTTCATGAATCACAAAAAGGAAAAATAAAAATATTTTCGTTTTTATCATTTTTAATACATAATCAAAGTAAAAAACTTTTTCAAAGTGTTAGCCAAAAAAATATATATATATATCATAAAAATGATCAGAAAACACTTTGGAAATAACAATACCTTCAAGTAAAAAAAAATAATCATATACTCATAAATAAAAATTTCCTACTTAACAAAACAATATTCTGTTTTAAAGAAGAGAAAAAAATTACAAGATACTTTACACCAAAAATACAGTCTCATAAACTACAGGTTATAAGAATCCAGGAAGTATCATCACATTTTTATAAATAAGTCATAGTTCACAGAAAAAAAAATGGATATGTATATTTTTTTCTTTTTTACTAAATAGTATGTAACTGTCCAAGAGAAAAATAAAGACATCGTTTTGCAAGTAACGCACAATTTATGTCAAAATTTATAATAATCTTATACACACATACAATAACAGAGCATGATTATTTAGAATAAACAACACTTATCTGTTAACAGGTTTTCTGGATGAAAATATTCATTCTCAGGGTGCGAATCCTCTTATTGTCGGGATGACAAACACTTCCACCCCTAAGGCTGTGGGGGGGAAAAAGCGAGAGAGAGCTGGGGTCGGGCCGACGTTTGGGCGCCAATTGTAACTGCCGCTTACGTCATTACTTGGGGGTAACCAAAAGTAATTAATAGAATCTCGGGGTAAATTAATATATTTAATGACATAAGATAGCACAGTTACAAAGAACAGACACTTAGACAATTACAAGACAAACATTTAAAGAAAATAAGTAAAGTTTACAAAGTCCAGGATTGGACAACGAAACGGGGAACGCATGCTTGTTCCGATCCAAACTCTCTCTGACCGTACTACAGTATTTCGTACAGTCACACTTCCGGTCTAAGCCCATATTGTAATGGCGTCACCTACATTTCGGTCTTGGAACTATACCGTGCGTTACAGTTCATTATTAGTAAGAAACCAGAGTAAAAATCATTTAGATATAAGGGATAAAAATATACACAATTCAAAAATTATAAAGTTCAAAATAAAGAGATTTTCATTTACCATCTAAAGTTAAAATTAAATTAATATTGTAGTAGAAATAAAAAAATAAATACAACACGTTTTATTTATTAGAAAAAGTCCGGCTGGGTAGCGTAGTTGGCTCGGCGCTGGCCTTCTACGCTCAAGTCTGTGAATTTGATCCCTGTCGATTTTCATGATGCAAAAATTCGATAGCGTCCATGTCGTATGATTATGCGTGGTATGTAAGAGATCCATTAAGTGCATGTTTGACTTGGGTGCTTTCAGCAAAATTAAATTCCTAATACGGCTACGCATCGTCAGTGCTCAGGTCTGGGTGTCAAAATTACTTCCGGCGATTGATATACCAACTATACGGTGCGGCACTAAAAAGAAATGCCAGCTCCCGGAGAATGTACTAGGTGATGCAATAGTAAAACACCAATCCGCTTACCCATTAGAAATAAAAAAAATATATATATCAAGAAAAAAGAAATCAGTTAAAATAAAAATGTGTAGTTTATTATAAAATATTATGCTTTCTCTCAGCGATATGAAGTCTAAAAATAATGTATCACTTGGATCCCATTTGTATCTGAAAAATGTTTCAATTGGGTCCCTATTTAACATTATTCGAATACAGCTTCTGATGGAAGGACATTCTAAGAAAATGTTAGAATATATTAAAGATATATATTAGATAAATATATGATTAATCGATTGTGTTAACATAACAGAAGTTATCATCATTAATAACAGGGTTTATTACTTTATCCGTAACATACATATTTTACAAATAAATTATTTAGATATTAAAAGTAAATAGTTTTTTTTAGCCAAGTTTAAATTTTTTGTTTTCCATTCCCTACATATATATATATACAGTTACTTCTATGAAATAATAAAAATACACCAAAAAATTGTAGATTCCTTATCTATTCACACAGTAAACATGCAACTCTCCATCTCTCTCCCCCCCCCACTCCCAAAAGAAGAAAGAACCCTAAGAAATAAATGAGCAGTATGCCTAGCGGTTCTGTAACAAGGTCGACAAACATTTGACATAGATAGAGAAATTTAAGTATTGTAAGGTACAGTGATTCTTCATTACTTCCAACAGGATAAAGTCTCAAACAAACAGCTCTTAAATAACAAGACGCAGCTATCATCAAACAGTCCGTGTGCATTGAAGTATACCTAGAAATTTTGGAAATTCCATTTTGGCCCCTTTCCCTTTTTCCATACCCGCGTATTTCTGCGTCATTGAATTCTGGAACCTATTTTAAGTTTATCCCCTACTATACGCCATTTCGATTTATTTGCCGCAGCGTCCATTTCAAGTAAAACAAAAAGAAGGGATGAGAAGAAATACAAATAAGGATTGCCATCCTCCGGGCTATTCCACTCCATCTTCCCGAATTCATTGAGGCAGACACGCGTATGATAAGAAAAAGAAGCGTCCGTTAGTGCGCAACAGGTGCGCCGTTAAAGGCCCACCTGCGCACGAGTCGCCCTCGTGTCTGAGAGCCTTGACACGACGACGCACAAATCTCTTCCTCGTCCAATCGGCCCCTGGCGACGATCCCGCCGGACATCACTCCACTCTTCTCCTCTAATGGCATACAAACATGATTTATTTATTTTTTGCTGAATGGCAGCACAGACAGGTAAATCAGAAAATGCAAAAAATATATGGGTACTAATATTTTTTCTTCTGGATTGATTGTGGTGAAAAGCCGGCTTATTCGTCGCAACACACATTTCAAATTTCTTAAAATAATAAGGTGTGAAAATGTTTTTGACATTGTGTTTATTTTTAAAGAAAAAAAAAGACAATTTAATTATGATACCCCTTGAAAAGTTTAGGTAAAAAAGTTAAAATTAGTTAAAAAATCAATTTTTGGAGTTCATACACTTAAGGAAATATAATTTCGATGCCCCATTTATCCTTCAAATAGTTTTCCTTTGACTTCCAGACGTGCGATTGAAATAATTTTTTTTTTTTTCCAATTGGGAAAAACAAACTTTTACTGCATTCTTGTATTCTTGCACAACTACATATATTTCTGGCCTTATTTATTATAAAATAAAAATGTTTTCCTCTAATTTTACTGTGAAGCTCATAAAATTTGATTATCATGAGGACTCTCACATTCCCCATTTGAGGCAAAGAGGTTTTTTAATCAAAAAGGAAACTTAAAAAGGAGAAAATAATTAAACATTAAAAATGCAGGTACTGCCTTTTGGTACTAAACTAAATCCCTAAGAAACTAAGATTGATATACTCCATGAATACCGCCGACTTGGTAATTAAGTTCAAGCTAAAGATCACACCTTGCAGAGGGGCTGATGCATGCTAAGTTCATTTCTTTGACGTTGCGGGGAATTTTGAGTAGGGTGCCAGCTTAAATGTTCAAAAAACAATTTTCCGAAAAAAAAATGTATTACCATCGACTTTATAGGAAATCACAATAAATTATAAAATTTCTCTTATTTTTCACAGTTTTTCTCTTACGCGTGCTTCACAAAATCATTTTTTAGAATTATTGCCATTTTATGCCTAGGTTATCTCCAAAAAATTCGATTTTTATAACGGATCGACTGACACAAAAATTTTAAGCGAGCTTCAGGAAATCCGATGTAACGCTAGTGTCAAGTTAGACCTTATTTCGATGGGTTGTATTTCATCGCCATTACTTATCTTTACTTTAGGTTTATACTCAAGAGAGTAGGTATACCGTAAAATCCGGCGTATAACGCGCATTTTTAACACAAAAAATAAGATCGAAATTTACGGTAGCGTGTTATGCGTCGAGTATAAAAATGAGAGCTTTAAAAATAAAAAAAAAGATGTGCATAG
The DNA here is from genome assembly GCA_019973975.1 of Trichonephila clavata. Taxonomy (NCBI): domain Eukaryota; kingdom Metazoa; phylum Arthropoda; class Arachnida; order Araneae; family Nephilidae; genus Trichonephila; species Trichonephila clavata. Next base: position 111,488 of record BMAO01028659.1, read on the forward strand.
AAAAAATTAAGACTTCTACATGTATGGAAATATTGTTTATTTAAAAGAAATGACATTACTTATGAACTTAAAGGATTGTAGTTCTAGACGTATGTATTAATTTTTTTCTCTCTAACTTGGAATAATACCTCAAAACATAAGAACATTGCACACGAACATTTCAGGTTCCTTCGTAAAAAAGGGGTGCGCGTTATACACGGCAAATATTCCTAAAAATTAGGAATTGCAGCTTGAAAGCATAGGTGCGCGTTATACACCGAATTTTACGGTATATATAACTCCTTTGTTGAGGAGAAAAAACAAACGATTGGACATGAATCTGACCTGGTCATTTGTTTGCCGAAGGATGAAAGAAGCTCGGCCAGATCTCAATAAATAAAAATAACACATGAGGATGAAAAGAAATAATAAAACAGCATATTTGAGTATGGGATCATAACACAACTGAACTCTCAGCACGCGAAAAGCTTCTACCGTAACATAAAAATCGTGTCCCAGCCACCCCACCACATCTGACTTCCTCTTTGGAATTCGGTTGCCCAACCACCAATAGGAAGTGACCACCCAAAATGGCAAAAAGGAAAGGAGGAGAAAAACAAAAGGAACCGTAAAAACAATGTCTGTCCCTCCGAGCTAAAACAAGTTGGAAGGAAGGGAATTAAAAGATCCCAGTAGGATCCAGACACTCTCTCCGTAATGAGCGGGGGCCAGCAGCGTGTTTTTATGTCCCATTACACGACGGAGGCTTGTTTCCTGTCAAGAGTTACAGACTCGTGCATCAAGGTTGGAAGAGGGAAGGGCCCGACACTGGGTCAAGGGATTCTGTCCGTGTCGAATTAGTAATCAGTGTTTATTTATAATAGTCTATTCTTTCCACAAAACGGCATGCTGTTGTTTTTAATGGAAAGAAAAATACACGCTGGTTGGTCGAATTATTTATAACTCAAGGTTTGTACTGTTCCTTTGAGTTGTGCACTTAATTGTAAAAATTTTAAAGTTGTTTTAAGGACTAATTCTAAGAATTAGGACCTTAATTCGGCCAAATTTTCGGATAGAAAAATGTCTCTTAAGGCTGTTTGCGCTTATTGCCACGGAACAAGATTCCAACTTGGAGCCCAGGAAAACTCGTATATATGAGTGAGTGTTTATTAGCGTCATACTCGAAAGCGACGTTAGCGCTACTGGTGACGGATCGAGTAATTCTGAGCAGCGGTTAAGTGACAAGAACGACTCCTCAGCTGGCATCCCCCCCCCCTTCCAAGCTTCCAGTACATTTCGAGAGAACTTTGAGCCATGGCAAATTCAAGGTGCATCAATCCTCACTACACGGCGGGCCTTCAGTGACAACAGGACTCGAGCTAATAACATGCCAGTCACAATTTCATGGCTATCTTCACTTGTTAATTTCATATAAGCTTGAGTGAGAGAGATAGATTGTTACGTCCATTTATATAAAGAACTTAAAATTTTTTTTAAAGTTTTATAAAAGCAGCACATATTTTTCACTTTTACGAGTAAAGCTAATCAATTAAAAAAAAGGAAATAACTTTTTGGGGGAATACAATACGCAAGAAGAAATAAGGAAAATACTTTACATCAGTAAGAAAAATGGCTGTGGGTTTATATATAGGAAACGAATCAATAACTTAACAAAATGTACCTATTAAAAGAATGAAAGAACACTAATCACTTCGATGTTTTTTAAATAGAAAATAAAGCTCTATAATTAAAATAATATTTATATTTTGATACTTATGCATCAATGCATATAGGAATGCAATAAGTAACTCTTGTAGCGTATCATTATGCAATTTATAATAAATGAAATAAAATTAAGATTACATATAAAAAAAATTCATAAGATACTCTGCTGAAAACCTGATAGTATTATATTAAATTTCTTAAACCTTACATTTGTAATTTTAAATTAACATTTTAGCTTTTATTATTAATCATACATGCCATTACCAGTTATTTTGTTACAGTTTATTAATTTCAAATTTTTACAATTTCTACTTTTTGAAAAAAATGTATTTTTGTTTATATATTATTTTCAAATTTCCTACGAATAACGTGTTGTTGACTTCATTAAAGAATGTATTTACGAACATCTGTTTCCGGAGATACAACTCAACGATTTAATTAAATAAACACTTTTGATGCTTTAGATTTTTACAAATTAATTCTAACACTAAAAACTAGTCTTAGCATTATTTTTATAGTTGTATTCTCTCTTTTAAATTACATTTCCTTTCGGTAATGTAAGCAAACATAGTTACTGCCTTGAAACTTTGACCCTGCAATCTTAGTTCTAAAGTTCTAAGGCTAAGAATTTGCTACTGTAACATAACAAACTATGCTCTTTTGATAATATTGCTGCTCTTGCTATTTTCTAGCTTCGTGTTTTGCTTTAAAAGTTAAATTTATTGTAATATGTACATGTGGATAACACAGGAGATTCATTCCAAAAAACCCGCATCCGTGTTATAACGAACAAATTATTTACTTAATCATAGTACGAAATGGAGCTAGTTTCAAAAAATTTAAAAAGTATGCTCTTATATTTAGATAATTAAGAAAAAAATCTTTATTAAAGTTTTCTTAAGAAGTAATAAATATTGATATGAATAAACAGAATGCTTTCTTAGTTATGACTAAGTACTATTAAACGTCACTATTTATCTTTTAAGAAACCTTTTTTCTTTTTTTTCATATTCGCCAAACACACAGTTCAGGATTACAGATTAATTAAAGAAATAAAAACATAATTATTGCTTCTTTTAAAAAAGGTTGAGTACAAATCACTTTTACTCGAAAATTTTTTGTGTCAACTTCTTGAAATGTACTTAAGTATTAAGTGTTGACGAAAATTTTTTTACCGGAAAATCTGATAGTCTATTCGCACTCGAATGATAAATGTGAAACGAGATGCATTTCGCAATTAATCATGTTGACTGAGTTGTACAAGGATTGCCCACATTTCTCAGATGAAGCTCGCTTTTAATTATTAATATTAATTTGGATGTAGGTTTTCGCGATCTTTGTTATACAATGTGTTCCTAATTCTCGAACCGCGTGAGAATGAAACCACGCTATAAATCAGCCGTGTTTCCTGTACATTAAGAAGAGATAAAAGTTTTATCTTGATAGGTCGGATCGGTACAATGTTATTTTATAATAATTCATGCAGTAAACAGTCTTATTTTGTATTAGTATTGGTTGGTGAATTTGGATTATTGGTCTATCCGCATTTATATCTAAGTAAACACTAAGTTTGAAAAACCTTTTTTAGAAAAAACGTAAAAATTTTATATAACATTAAACATCAGAAATTTTTAATCAAGTTTAAATTCTAATAGGGGGGGGGGAGGAAAAGAAATGGAAAAAAGAGAAGAAAATCGGGTACTTGCGTACTGTCGCAACCATGTCAACTTTTGAAATAATTCACCAAATTGGCAACCCCGACTTTGCACGACAGGCGCTGAAGGGGCAACTATGTGTGCTTCGTATCCTGTTTCTCCACAAGGCAAGTGCGAAAACAAAAATGCAAATCTGGGATTTACCAAATTCTCAAACAATAAAATGAATCATAAAATTATTAATAATATTCTAATTATTATTATATAAAATACTAAAATAGTAATGTAATATAAAATTAATAATAAGAAAAAAATAAAGGAAATTAAAAAAAAAATTAATTATTCTTTTCTTTTTAATGATTATATATTATTTATAATCACAAAAAATTCATATAATAATTTCCGACTACCCGCTCCATATTCCCGTTGCCGTATTCTGATTTTAGAATTCGTGCGGTTTTATTCAATGGCGCCGGTAGGATTGCAATAGAACGTAAGCACCGAAAATCACTTCAGTATCCAGGGATCACGTGTGACTGATGACTTCGAATCCTCTAGAGTCCGAAGTTTGCACTGAAGTTATATTTTTATTTCTATTCGCATGAATATTATATTCGATTCTTTTAATACTGAATACGTCTTACATCAGATCTCCGAGACTTCCCGTCAATTCCAACTTAGGTCAACAAAGAAAATTTTTGTTTTAGTACTTTATATTAAATAGTTGTAATTAATATGAATATGTATATACATATGATAGAATCACATTATTAAGTGACAAAATAGAAATCAATTTTCCCTCCTTGCGATATTCCTTTCTATATATGGTGTTGGACTATTTTTTTGATTATTCTTTTTTGTTCATTAATTAAAATTAATTATTCTAATAAAATAGTATAGTAAAAGAAAAAACACATTCTCAGAAAATAGGCCATGCCAGATTCAAACCCGCGAACTTTGGATCATCCGCGTCACTTGGCCATGGTTCAAAATTACGCAGACCGTCGCCAAAAGCCCTCATCTAGCTAAAACAGTGCGACGTTAATATTCACTCACTCACGCTGTTGGACTATTAATTTTGTTTGTTAATTCTTATTCATTTTTAATTTAATTAAGGAATTACTATTTGAAAATCTGTATTAACATCAAGTGACCATTAAAATTTTTTAAAAAAATGTATTTGAACTTGAATGGGTGAAAGAAAGTATTTTATTTACGACTGAAAATTTGAACAAGATATATATATATATATATATATATGTAAGGATAATTAAATTAGATCTAAAACTAAATCGCTAGTCCACTTCTAACTTTTATCTTACCGTTATATCGTCAAGTATTAAATTTATTACCCAGTTCGGGAATGGATTACGCATGTCTTTAAAAGATCTCGCCGCTCCTACCATTAATTTTTATTACCTCGTATTTCAAATATACCTCTTCAATAAGGAATGTACTTGAACAGACATATGGCTTCTGAAGAAGCCACGGACTCTTGAGTTTTAACACGTGTCCGTCTCTCTCTCTTACAAACAGATTACAAAATGATCTCATGGAATAAAGACGGTTAAAAAATAATGTCTTGAAGTTCACTTAAAAAACCACTACAGCAATAAGCCGGTAGGATAAAACCTGCAGCCTGCAAATTAATTTTAAATTTAATGTAAAGTCATCGAAAAATTAAAACATTTAAAAAAACGGATGCCAATCAACCAAAAATATAATAGAAAAGTGCTATAGAGAAAATTATGGAACAGTGACAGTAATGCATGTCTCTCTTAGCGGAACGCAGGGTTGCCGGAGAAAAAGAAAGCGCTCCTCCACAAGAAAATCATCGCTCCTGTCCCCGAAAGGAAAGCGCCTTTCCAACAGCCATAGAAGAAATAAAATTGTCTTATTCCCTTGAAGAAAATTCAAGTTATCAAAATTTTAAGATGAGAAATAAGGCAGAAGATCAAATTAAAAAGAAAAGATGACGGAAGAAGAGAACACAACAAAAACAGAAAAAGAAAAATTAATTCAACATATAACCATCGTCAAAAATGAAGTACGTTTTGAAGAAATCCAAACTTTTTTCCAAAAGTATAACCTAGAAATGCCCATTCAAAATTTCTTGGACCAGTATGAAAATATTTGCAATTCTTTTGAAGTAACTGAAAAACAGAAATTTATATTTTTAACAAAATTAGTAAGTGGACCCATTGCAACCTTCATCAAGTCAAATCCAATACCAAGAAATTTCACCGAATTTAAATTGAACTTAGTACGAGAATTTGGAACACAAATAAATCCAGCGGAAATTCCTCTTCAACTAGACAAAACAGAAAAAACATCCAAAGAGACTAACATAGAATACTTCTACAGAATGCAAGAGATCGCATCCCGAATCAACTTAGAAGAGGAAGCTGAAAAATTTTACATAATCAAAGGATTAAAAGAAGACAGAGCCATAGAAATGCAGTTAAAAAGTTCGAAAGATATACAAGAGCTGAAAGAAAAGATGAAAATTTTGGACATACAAGAAAGTAAAATTTCAACTACAAATCGCCCAGAATTTATCAATCCCAAATATCCCCTGGAAAAAACACCTCCCCATTCGACCCAACTTGGCTACAGATCTCAATACAGAAGATGGCGTAGTGGTCAAAATCAACCACCAATGAATTATTCCCAAAACCAAGTATACAACCAGGTATATCCTCAATGTCCAACTTGCTCTCTCTATCAGCATCACCCATCCTTTACTCCTCAGCGGTCGACCAATGTACCCAAGAAGTCAACGGATCTCGCAACAAAGACCAGCGGGATTGCGACCAGACGCTTCTCATCATCCAAACGAACATCAATTCAAAGAAAAGTGAAGCTCTATTGGATACAGGATCTAATATTCAGAAGAAATTTTTAAAATTTGTGAAATAGAAAATATCAAATTAAAATTCTCAAAATGTAAATTTGGTAATGATACAATTGATTTCTTGGGATATTAGATAAAACAAGGGTCATACAGTCCAAACAATACGAATGTAGAAATAATTAAAAAAAAACTCTTACCTCCTCGAAATGTAAAAGATTTACAAAGATTTCTTGGTAGTATTAATGTCTACCATAAATTCATCCCGGAGAAAAAAGAAATACTCAAAACTGAGCACATGGACTTACTCATTCTGAAATGAGTTTGTTTATATCAGATTTGAACCCCTGCCTTTTCGAATATGAAACATTACATGTACTAAAAATTTCAAAAAATCGTTAATTAACACTATCAAACAAATTCAAAAAGATATTCAGGATTAAAGAAGTTTTTTTAATATACTGGCTACATATTTTAAAGATAGGGGTCCAACAACAAATTTAGTTCTCATAAATCTTCCGAACTATTTTTCCTTTCTACCACGCTACTCGCGGACGAACACATGAGTACTATATTGTTTTGATTTTGTTATGACTTTAAGTCAAAACAGTCTTTTTCTTGACTTTTGAATTAAAGTTTTCACCTATTTTGTTTTAAAAAAGTATGTGCCTTGTTTTTAATATAAGGCTTTTATAGGAATTTAGCGAAAAAATGTCAAAAAAATATTTTTTTTGACGGATTACTTAAAAAAACAAATTTAAGGTATGTAGCTACCTTCGAAGCATTTTATTGAAACACATTTTCAACTAAAAAAACACTTTTTTATTTAAAAAGGATGTGCATAGAACTAGGAATTAAGGTTAAAGTGTAGTATAGGGGTGGGGGGGGGGCTTGGCGATGTCAAATTTTTTTGGTGACCAAAATCGATCGCCAAGCTACTTCACTTAGCGATAGGTTTCCCGAAGCCAGAATGAATTCATCTCACCATAATATCTATATAAAAATCCAAAGAAAAATCGCCAAATCGAAAGCCTCCCCCCCTATATTACACTTCAGTCAGGAATTAAAATACAATTCCACAAATTTTTAAATTATTTTGGATAGATTGGGAATTTTTAGTGAAAAATTGCAGTTACAGTAAACCTTGTATTGAAAATTCTAATTAATATATTAAAATAATATTAAAACTGCACAAAAATAACAACATTATCTGTGCCTAGAGCGATAAAATTTATAATATTTTTTGAAATTTGTCAATTTTTTTAAAAAAACATGTTTTTTTCCTTACAAATTGTATGTGCAACAAAATGCATAAATATATACATAGAGATTATAGTCTATAATACAAATAAAAATTTTCTGAAAATTTCAATTCAATATCTTAAAAAGAAATCCATTTGTGAACTTTACTGTGAAGCCAAAAAACATAGTTTCTCAGACAATGCTTTTAAAGATTTAAATACAATATGAAACATATTCTACTAGTTGTACATTTCTTAAACTCACCATATTTATAGCTCAAACTCTTTAGCTTCATGTTTAACTAATTTTTTAACCCTTTTGCTGTTTTCTGGAGAGTTTTATAGATTATAAAAATTGTTGAGTTTAGTAAAATTTTCATGAAAAATAGCAATGAGGATCTTTTACACAAAATTCTAATGAATGTATTCAAATAATATTAACACAGCACATAAATAATGGAACATCTTTATATGTATTAGGAATTAAAAGTTTTTTAAATATGCCAAATTTTATGCAAAAACTCGATTTTTTAAAAAATTAATGATTTTTTTTCATTTAAATGCAATGAAGTACATAAATACAGTGAACCCCAAAAGTGTTCGTACACTTGCAGTTTCCTATAAAATTTAATGATTTCGACTAATAAAAATTAATGTATAGAAATTGTAATTTTTTTATGATATCTGCAACTTGTTCTTAATGGAATGACATAATTATTTTTTAAAAATAGTATAACTATTAATTTTAAAAATTAATAATCAAAAAGCTACTGAAAAATTACGATACAAAAGTATTCGTGCACTTAGCAAAAATCTCAACATAGGTTTAAATATTGTGTATTTCTTTCTTAATTTAGAACTTAGTAGGATATCTTTTAGTGGTCCACAACTTTTAGTGGTAATCAGTTTTTTGTAATTTCTGCATCGATTTACCACCATGCTTCTGTGATTATTGTTTTTACTTCCCATTATGTGTTTATATGTCATGTTTTCTTTTTATTTTAAATCTAGTTCTCCCCAAATATGCTCTGCTGGGCTAAATAAATTGATTGAGGAGGTGTTTTCACAAAATTTTGGGGCAGTTATAAAAACACCAGCGGTGTACATTGAGAGCATCATTATCCTGTTAAAAAATGAAGTCATATTCAATATCAAATTTTGGACAGACAATTTAAAATTTCTCTTTAAAATATTTAACAGAGCTCATGATTCTCAATACCATCAAAAATTACCTAGTTCTGTAGCTGATTTACGCCCCCATACAAGAACACTTCCACTTCCATGGTTCATTCATCCAACTAGATTCTTGTAACTAAGTTTCAGAAAATTCAAAATTATCAGGAAAGTGATTGGGATGACAGAAAATTCAACATTTTTGGTTCTGATGGGCATATAATAGTTTTAAAGGAAAAAATGAGGCATTTAATTCCGTGAATTTATGTGGAACAAGAGCTCCTCCAACTCCATGCTTTAACACAGAGGTGTTCTTGCAGGGGAGGGTGGGTGTAAATAGGCCTCAGGATTAGGTAATTTGGTATTTTTTTATGGTATTTAGAATCATGAGCTCTATTTAAATATTTTAAAGAGAAATTTTAAATTATCCTCTCAAAATTTGGATATTTTAGACGACTTCATTTTTAACAGGATAATGACACCAGGCGAACTGCTCTCAATGTACACTGCTGGTGTCTCTAAAGCTGTACCCAAAATTTTGAAAACACCTCCTCAATCAATTTATTTAGCCCAGCAGAGCATATTTGGGAAGAACTAAATTTAAAGTAAAAAGAAAACATGACATATAAACACACAATGGGAAGTAAAAACAATAATCACTGAAGCATGGAGGTAAATCGATGCAGAAATTACAAAAAACTAATTAAATTTAAAGACATTTAAGACAAGACATTTAAAAGTTGTTGTGGACACTAAAAGATATCCTACTAAGTTCTAAATTACACTGCGAGAAACGATGTTCAAAACTGAGAGAAAACAGCTCACTTTTGAATACTTCACATTCTCAAAATAGCTCCGATGCACGCTTACTCAAATCTGAGAATCGCATATTCTCATATTGAGACACAAGTACATTCTCATTTTTGAACCTGTTACGGGATCAAATTTTTGAGAATGAAAGATCGATATGAGTATATAATGCACTCATATTTGAATTTGTTAATGTATCAAATATGAGTTAAAACAATAAAATGAGTATGTATAGCATTTATTTTCGGTACTGTTGTATCTAATATGAATTTTTAACAGAAAATTATTTATTAACCCAAATTTTAAGGGATTTAAAAATGTGATACCTGAGTTGTAAATTTTCACTTTCTACATCTTACGTATTATTTTATTTTCATTTCATGAAATTTTTACACTTAACTTCGAAATCAAAATTCATTTTACATTTATTGTGTGTAACAAAAAGGTACTCGCATATTATCGCGAAAGTGCCTAAGTTAAAGATAACTCGCCAAATTGGCAGTAACGATTTCGCATGTGTCCTACGCGCTGAATTAGCAACCATGTACTTCGTTTTATATAATGTCGCCAATACGGTGGCGACAATACGCAAGTATCAACAAAAATATTACTTTTCGAGAAAAAAAAATGCAACTATTATTTGATCACAAACTGCATGTCTTCGAACTTATACCGCAAATATAAATCTTTGAAAACTGCAAAAATAAATTCGATGTTATCGTTTAACAAATGTGTATGCATTTTGAACTAGTTCCAGAAGCAATTTGATTCATTATTTATATTTATGTTTCTCTAGAAGCATTATACTGTTTCCTTAAAATCATATACAAGCAGAAAATTAACTTTTATTTAAAAAAATTCAGCCCTTCAATAATAAGTTATTAGAAATATCTAGGAAACATTATGATAAATAACAGATTTTTCTAAGTAAAAATTTCAAAACAATGCCAGAAAGAAATAGCTTTTTTACATATTATGTAACCTGAAGAAAAAAACCTTTTGACTAAAGTAACACTCATTAGGCCCAGGTGTGTAAGTACTCTTTATATCAATTGTTTTGTTTAAATAGAAACCTATCCACATGGAAATAAAGAAAATGCATTGCTATATTACCAACTAAGCTCGTTATTTGTTAAAGCAACTGATTTTACACTTTCCTATCACCAAAGAAAACAAATATAATAGTTTTTAAGTTAATGTTTTTTTTAATTAAAATACTTAAAAATTTTAGTCCTTAGAAGAATGTAAAAACAACTCTAACAGTACATTTTTGCATTAACAAAACATTTAGTTTTTAACCTAATGGAAAGAGCTTTTAGAGAAGTTTTCAGCACCCATTCAGAAGAAAAAACAACATCTTAAAGACCAATATAATCATAATTTAGCAATTTTACTTGCTGTACAGAATTTTATTTTCAATACCTTTTTTCAATTATTCACTGTTAACAAGAAAAATAAAACAAACCAAAATCATATTGCTGAAATATTTATTCTGGAAATTGTACACATACATATATACATAAAAAATAAACAAGAATATAAGTGAAATTTTTTTTTTATAAACACTATCTAATCCATATTATAGTCAACTCCATCCTTATTTGTGCAGAACAGATTATGTTTTAGTGTAATATACATTGTAAATATAGGAAAGTGTGTAAAAGTTCATAAATAAACAACTTTTTAATTTTTTTATCAAATCATGTCTTTGAGTTACAAAATGTGAGTGAAAATGCCTTTCAAACAGTGTTGTTTCAAATAAATTACATGTTAGGATATGCGAGTCATCTAAATTATTTACTGCAGAATTTATAGATAGCTGGTTCTGAAAGGAATTTTGAAAGTTCTCATTAGAGTAAAATTTTTACAAAGGTTGTTCATAATTATATAGTTTTCAAAATGACTATCTACAAAATTTAGCATAACACATGTAGTGATATGCTATGCCTGTATGAGTATTTAGAACATAATGACAAAGCTACAATGTGAAACCAATGGTCTTTGGCAGAAAGTGCAAAATGTATGAAATTCATAGATTAATTTTATCCATAAAATATGTATAAAAAAAAATTCAGAGCTATATCAAAATTTAAAACAAATTATGAGTGGAAACATTAAAAATCAAGATTTGTACTAACAAGCAGAAATGAAATTAGTGCAAATTAAAAATAAAGCATTCATAATTTAGAAACAAGATAAAAGATTTAAAAAATACAATTTTTATAAATATTGCACGTCTACCTGAATTTCACATTTATAAAAACAACAGTTAAAAAATACCACACATTGGAACAATATATACAGGAACTAATTTGCTATCAGTACACTACACATTAAACATCTTTTAGAAGCGGTTTTGAAATCGCTGCAAAAATTTTGGCATCCAATAGTATTCAATCAATGATGATGGTCTCCCACTAAGAGCTCAACATGACAATAATTTAAAAGATTGGCTTATTCCTGGCAAAAAAGGAATTACATTAAGAAGCAAAAACATAAGTACTTTTTTTTATAGAAAACCAATTAGAAAAATATGAATGCCAGGATTTAAAGAAATAGAACAAAAGGTATTTAGAAATGCCAAGAAAAAAGCAGAAAAAAATAAAATTGAAACTGGAAAAATAATAACTGCATATAAAAGAGTGGGGTGCTCAATATCAATTGTTATAATTTCTTACTAGTTCTATTCCAAAATGCAGAGTTAGTGTAAAAATGTAGTACAGAGGACCCCACGCCTTTACCACGATGACATTAATTTTCTAGTTAATCATTTTATTCTTATATTAAGATTTATTTCTTACTTTTTAGTTTGATAAAAAAGCATATTTCTTAAAACTATAATTTAAATTAATTGTGCTTCAAATACGTCAGACTGAACAAATTACGTATTATCACAACAAATGCCAAATCTAATAATAACACACCAAGTTGGCAACCCTGATTGGTAATTGCGTCTTATTGCAACCTATTAGCGATATTATATGAAATGAAGCACCTGGCAGCCAATTCAGTGTGTACCACACATAGGAAATCGGGGTGGCCAACTCAGCGAGTTATTTAGAGTCAGCGATTGTCGCAAAAATACACAAGTACCCTCCGAGTTCCTGTGTGTTGAACGTGCTGAATTGGCAAACAGGTGCTTTGTTTCATATAATGTCACCAATTGGTTGTGATAATACGTAAGTATATATATATATATCAAGATTTATGTTTTTTCACTTGTGTACAACATACCTGCATACAGGAGTTTTTGTACCCAAGCTGTATTAATTTTTGGTACTTTCATAATATTGCAACCATATTGGTGAAATTATATGTAATACAACACATGGTAGTCAATCTGGTGCATACGACACATGCAAAATCAGGGTCACCAACTTGGCACGTTATCTTGAACATTGGCATTGTTGTGGTAATATGTATCGTAAAATCTGGTGTATGGTGCACACTTTTAACACAAAAAATAAGATTGCATTTTATGCGTGCACATTATATACCAGGTATAAAAATAAGAGCTTTAAAAAATGTGAGCACAGGGAAAAAAATTACATTTTTACATAGATCAAAATAATGGTTATTTAAAAGAAATGGCATTCCTTATGAACTTAAAGGGTTGCACTTCTAGATGTACACTATTTTTTACTAAAGCTTAGAATAAATGACTTTCAAACTTTAAGAGCATGACTCGCATACTTCTCAGGTTTCTTCATGAAAAGGGGGGTGCACATTTTCAGCAAATAAACATAAAAATTAAAAATTGCTACTTGAAAGTATAAGTGCATGTAATACGATGGTATACATGATATGCCAGATTTTATGGTAAAAACATAATTTTTCTCTAATTTCATTAAGATATGTGACTACCCAAAATTCGCAGTTTTGGTGAAAATTTTCAAAAATTACTTTTGTGTTTTTATTTTAAAGACTATACATTTAAGATTCCAAAAACACTCTATTTTTGTTTCTATGATATCTAGAAGCAAAGTTATAGCATAATTAGTAAAATGGAATTGGAGTTAACAAAACCAGATGCTGATCCCTACACAAAATATTTTTAAGATATTGAATTTAAATTTTCAGAACATGTTTTATTTAGTTCTATCTGTGTTATGAATCAAACTCTAATCTCTGTGTATATACAGTGAACCCAAAAAGTGTTCGTACACTTGCAATTTCCTATAAAATTTATTGTTTCCGACTAATAAAAATTAATATTTTGGAATTGTAATTTTTTTATATCTGTAGCTTGTTCTTGGTGGAATGACATAATTATTTTTTTAAAAATTGTATAACTATTATTTTTAAAAATTCATAATCAAAAAGCTCCTGAAAAATTACGCCACTAAAGTCTTAGAAACAAAATCTCACATAGCTTTAAATATTGTATTTCTTTCTTAATTTAGAACTTAGTAGGATATCTTTTAGTGTCCACAACAACTTTTGGACATCTTGATATAGATTTATTGAGTTTTTGTAATTTCTGCATTGATTTTCCTCCATGCTTCTGTGATTATTGTTTTTACTTCCCATTATGTGTTTATATGTCATGTTTTTTTTTTATTTTAAATCTAGTTCTCCCCAAATATGCTCTGCTGGGCTAAATAAATTGATTGAGGAGGTGTTTTCAAACTTTTGGGTACAATTATAGGGACACCAGCAGTGTACATTGAGAGCAGTTCGCTTGGCGTCATTATCCTGTTAAAAAATGAAGTCGTCTGAAATATCCAAATTTTGAGAGGATAATTTAAAATTTCTCTTTAAAATATTTAAATAGAGCTCATGATTCTCAATACCATCAAAAAATACCAAATTACCTTATTCCTGAAGCCTATTTACACCCCCCCCTCCCCGCAAGAACACCTCTGTGTTGAATCATGGAGGTGGAGGAGCTCTTGTTCCACATAAATTCACTGGATTAAATGCCTCATTTTTTCCTTTAAACTATTATATGCCCATCAGAACCAAAAATGTTGAATTTTCTGTCATCCCAATCACTTTCCTGTCAATTTTGAATTTTCTGAAACTTAAGTCACAAGAATCTAGTTGGATGAATGAACCATGGAAGTGGAAGTGTTCTTGCGTGGGGGCGTAAATCAGCCACAGAATTAGGTAATTTTTGATGGTATTGAGAATCATGAGCTCTAGTCAAATATTTTAAAGAGAAATTTTAAATTGTCTGTCCAAAATTTGATATTGAACACGACTTCATATTTTAACAGGATAATGAAGCCAAGCGTACTGCTCTCAATGTACACCGCTGGTGTCTTTATAACTGGCCCAAAATTTTGTGAAAACACCTCCTCAATCAATTTATTTAGCCCAGCAGAGCATATTTGGGGAGAACTAGATTTAAAATATAAAAACATGACATAAACACATAATGGGAAGTAAAAATAATAATCACAGAAGCATGGAGGTAAATCGATGCAGAAATTACAAAAACTCATTAAATCTATATCAAGATGTCCAAAAGTTGTTGTGGACACTAAAAGATATCCTATTAAGTTCTAAATTAAGAAAGAAATACAATATTTAAAGCTATGTTGAGATTTTTGTTAAGTGTTCTAAGACTTTAGTGGCGTAATTTTTCAGGAGCTTTTTGATTATTAATTTTTAAAAATAATAGTTATGCTATTTTTAAAAAAATAATTATGTCATTCCATTAAGAACAAGTTGCAGATATCATTAAAAAAATTACAATTTCTATACATTAATTTTTATTAGTCGAAATCATTAAATTTTATAGGAAACTGCAAGTGTACGAACACTTTTGGGGTTCACTGTATTTATGTACTTCATTGCATTTAAATGTAAATAATATCATTAATTTTTTAAAAAATCGAGTTTTTGCATAAAATTTGGCATATTTAAAAAACTTTTAAAAGTAATACATATCTTTTAATTCCTAATATATAAAGATGTTCCATTATTTATGTACTGTATAAATATTATTTGAATACATTCATTAGAATTTTGTGTAAAAGATCCTAATTGCAATTTTTCATGAAAATTTTACTAAACTCGACAATTTTTATAATTATAAAACTCTCCAGAAAACAGCAAAAGGGTTGAAAATTAGTTAAACATGAAGCTAAAGAGTTTGAGCATAATTATGGTGAGTTTAAGAAATGTACAACTAGTAGAACATTTTTCATATTGTATTTAAATCTTTAAAAGCATTGTCTGAGAAACTATGTTTTTTGGCTTCACGGTAAAGTTCACAAATGGATTTCTTTTTAAGACATTGAATTAACATTTTAAGAAAACTTTTATTTTATTTTATTTGTATTATAGACTATAATCTCTGTGTATGTATATATGCATTTTATTGCACATACAATTTTGAGAAAAAATATGCTTTTTTTTTTAAAAAATTGACAAATTTCAAAAAAATAATGTAACTCTTATCGCTCTAGGCACAGATAATGATGTTATTTGGGTGCAGTTTTAATATTATTTGAATATATTAATTAGAATTTTCAATACAAGGTTTACTGTAACTGCAATTTTTAACTAAAAATTCCCAATCTATCCAAAATAATTTAAAATTTTGTGGAATTGTATTTTAATTCCTGACTCAAGTGTAGTATAGGGGAGAGGGCCCTTTCGATTTTTATATAGATATTATTGGTGAGATAACGAATTCATTCTGGCTTCGGGAAACCTATCGCTAAGTGAAGTAGCTGGCGATCGATTTTGGTCACCAAAAAAATTTGACATCGCCAAGTATCTATACTACACTTGAACCTTAATTCCTAGTTCTATGCACACCCTTTTTAAAGAAAAAAGTGTTTTTTAGTTGAAAATTTGTTTCAATAAAATGCTCCGAGGGTAGGCACATACCTTAAATTGATTTTTTTAAGTAATCCTAAAAAAAAAGGCATTTTTAATACATTTTCCCGCTAAATTCCTATAAAGCCTTACAATATCAAAACAATCTAGTACTCATGTGTTCGTCCGCGGTAGCGTGGTAGAAACGAAAAATAGTTCGGAAGATTTATGAGAACTAAATTTGTTATTGAACCCCAATCTTTAAAATATGTAGCCAGTATATTAAAAAAACTTTTTTAATCCTGAATATCTTTTTAATTTGTTTGATAGTGTTAATTAACCATTTTTTGAAATTTTGAGTACATGTATTGTCTCATATTTGTAAAGGCATGTGTTCAAATCTGATATAAACAAACTCATTTAAATTGAGCATGTCCATGTAGTCATTTTTGAGTATTTCTTTTTTCTCCGTGTAAGAAAGAAATACAATACTTATATATATATATATATAAAGCTATGTTGAGATTTTTGTTAATTGTACGAAGACTATAGTGGCGTAATTTTTCAGTAGCTTTTTGATTATTAATTTTCAAAAATAATATTTATACTATTTTTTAAACAAAATAATTATGTCATTCCGCCAAGAACAAGTTGCAGATATAAAAAATTACAATTCCAAAATATTAATTTCTATTAGTCGAAACAATAAATCTTATATGAAATTGCAAGTGTACGAACACTTTTTGGTCCACTGTATATACACAGATTAGATTTTGATTCATAACACAGATACAACTAAATAAAACATGTTCTAAAAATTTAAATTCCATATCTTAAAAATATTTTATGTAGGGATCAGCATCTGGTTTTGATAACTCCAATTCCAGTTTACTAATTATGCTATAAATTTGCTTCTAGATATCGTAGAAACAAAAATAGAGTGTTTTATGGAATCTGAATGTATTGGCTATAAAATAAAAACACAAAAGTAATTTTGAAAATTTTCACCAAAACTGCGAATTTTGGGTAGTCACATATCTTAATGAAATTTACTTGATTCATAATAAGTCATATTGTTTGATTTTTTGGGCACTTGCTTATAGGCAAATAATAATTTAAGTATTCCTTTGCAACATTGGAATAATTTTAGTTTTATTTACATATTGAACTTTAAAATGGCTATTTCAAGAATACCTTTATTGTGACTATAGTGTTTTGTTTATTTGGATGAAAATAAATGAATTATATATATCAGATTCTTTGTATTTAACCCAATATAAATATATTTTATACTTTTTCTCATTAAAGAAAGGTAGAGAAAAATTATATTCTTACCTTAAAATTTGGCATATCATGCATACCATCGTATAACACGCACTTATACTTTCAAGTAGCAATTTTTAATTTCTATGTTTATTTGCTGTATAATGTGCACCCCCTTTTTCATGAAGAAAACCTGAGATATATGTGAGCCATGCTCTTAAAGTTTGAAAGACATTTATTCTAAGCTTAGTAAAAAATTGTATACATCTAGAAGTGCAACCTTTCAAGTTCATATGGAACGCCATTTCTTTTAAATGAACAACATTTCAATCTAATGTAGAAATCTAATTTTT